>JAESVK010000818.1:438200-494165 GCA_017140935.1 Hamamelis virginiana
AAACCAACCGTCGGATCACTGTGATTTTTTGCATGCATGACAAGCACTGCATGAATAGGAAATCCAACGGTTGAAATGTGAAACCCTGACCTGCATCACCCCCTAAATGGGGGTGACCGGATGCAGCCTGATGGTAGCCGGCCTGACTGTATCATTTTTGTATATATATATATATATATATATAATGAAATGATCAGGTAAGCATTTGCTAACCTAAGTCAGCAAACACTTAAGTGGCCATTAAATCTCGACCATTTGAGTGATATCTAGGTAACTTGAGTGATCTAACGACCACTTAAGTGTTTGCCGACTTAGAGTCAGCATTTGCTTACTAGATCATAACTATATATAAGAATCTTATGTAAAAAATCACATCATAATGTCAGTATTGAGAAGATTAACAAAATACAATAAAAGTCTTGACATGACCAGGGACATTTTAAATTTTTAATGATACAAATATATACAAACACTGCTGAAGGTTGAACATAGCACTGCACGTATCTTAGATCTTAAACATTCAAAACAATGAGTAACATCTATATTGATAATGACAATTTGGTCAATGATAAGATTCCAACTGCTAACCCCCACACCACATCCCCACCCATGTTGTGCTAGATTTGCATCAAAACCATGCATCAACTTTAGCTGGTAGAGGTAATAAGCATCCAAAAAGCTAAGAGTTTTGAGACTTCTTAACCTTTTGAGGTATGGACACTGTTCAAGCACTTACGTGGAACTAGTTCAAGTCAAGTTGAATCAAGCCTTTATAAGTTGAAGTGATAGAATTGGGCTTCATCTCGGAGCCCAAAACCTAACCTTAGCAGCATGAAACAAATTAAATTTTTATACACTGTATATGGATTTGCTATATGGCAAGAAAGAATTCATTATGGCTTCGCCAAATGAGAAAAAGAAGGATTCACATAGCTGCCCCTAATGGTTTGGATTAAGGCTCCATTGAGTTGTGTATGGCATAGACTGGGAAATTCACACCTTGACCTATGCATTGTCCATAAATATTGAAAAGACACCAGAGGCAGCACTTAGCATAATTAATTTTATAAAATCTTATGTTCTGCTTGATTCACAACAATATTATTGACTTATTGTCCATTAAGCAAAAGCAACAAAAGATATAGTTATCAAGCAAAAAAGGATGTCATAGCCATGAAGATGTAAGCCATTGTTCAAAAAACCAAATGGAGCTAATGCAGTACCTTAGGCGGTTTGAATGGATAATCTGGAGGGAAGTGAATGGTGACTAGAAACACTCCGCCCGCATACGGACTATCAGGAGGACCCATAATCGTTGCCTGCCAGTGAAACATGTCTTCTGCAACTGGGCCTAGAAAATATAACAATGAAAGCAAAAACAGAAGAATAAACAGACTGCTGTAAAAGTAGCTTACAATAGCTGCCTCAGAATAACTATTTAATAAGTAGAGAAGTAAATTGCGAACGAAAAAATGCAGGGAGTGATTGTGACTACTTGCCTCATAATAACTATTTAATAAGTAAAGAAGTAGATTGCGAATAAAAAAATGTAAGGAGTGGTTGTGACTCAAGTATTTAAACAAGAATGTATATACGTGTGTATAATCAGGCTAATTGCCAGAACAATTTTCTATTAAAACATACACACACACACACACGAGTAAATTCAAAAGCACAAAAGGTATCTCCGATTCAAAAATAAGGTACTCAAATTTTAAATCCATTCATGCCCTACAAAGAGACATGATTGCCAATGATCTAACAAAAGCTATGGCTAAAAGGCACAAACGGATCTGTGTACCAACCACGATTAATTGGAAATTTGGAATTTAAGAGTCTTTTCATGTATCACTCATTTCAGGAGGCTATAGAAGATACCAGTGCTAATTATTTACTATCATAACAATAACTCCCAGCTTGACAAAATGAGAGAAAACTGAAAGATATGAAGTCAATACTAGATGGCATAAACAGGAAACAACCATGCAGGTTAAAATATAAAAACTAATTGTAAATTATTTACTAAAAATAGTCAGATATATCAAAACACCTATTGCCGTTATACCACTGAGAAATATTCTTGATCAAAACAAGCACACAATTTTATAGTGATTTACGAAATTAAAAAATAAAAAGAACAAACACAACTTGGATTGCCACAAAATTTTACACAGGGTAAGAAACACAATATTCAAAAAAAGCTAAAACCATTAGCTCTGGCAACTTGGGGGGCAACTATTAGTTTCAATACCCTGTGGAAATCTTTAGCACATAAACAAATGTTTTACATGAAAGAAAATTAATATTTATTAAGATAATCTATAACAATCAATTTTTCAGTAGCAAAAGTACACAGTAGCTTAAGCCTCTCTTGAATTCAAAGAGAGAAAGTCATTTAGAATAGTTCAGTCATGTGCAATGAAGACCAATGACAGCACTGGTATGGAAAAGCAATTTCATTAGAGTTGAAGGCACTACAAGGAGAAGAGCAACACCAAGATGATGTGGATCAGGGTTGTTAAAAAAGAACATGATGACTAATTCTTTTACCTAAGATTTGGTTGGTCCTAGATAGAGCTGAATGTCAAAAAATGATGCGTGTAGCTGGCTTGAAGTAGGAGATAAGGCTTTGCTGAGTTGAGTTTTGTGATATATTTACAATTTGACCCCATTCTGTTTTCCTTTTTTATAATTGATATGATTCAAGTCCAAGGTGCCACAAAGCCAGAAGATGGACCAAAAGAAACGCGGTTGAGGCAATGAGAATATAGCTCCGGTAGTGGCGGCCTTGCTCAATTGGATAATACTCATGGTCATAGCTCACAACCCCTAAGTCACAAAGATTGAGGTAATAAAAACATCCCGAAGATCTCAAATCCTCCTTATCCCTCCACGACATTTGGACAATAAAGCACCATTCAATTCTTGGTGCTTCAAACAAATTTGAGAACCCAAATCACCGTGCACACAAAACAGAATAAATCATTTCAATAAACCCTAAAACAATCAAAAGTTCAGCTCATTTCTACAACGAAAGACACAAAATCCCAAATATCCATACAAATTATCACAAGATCACCATAAAATCATACCCAAACCCAAAGATCGACAAAGAAAGGAACACCACACGAAGATAAACAGAAAAGAACATGAGGATCTACACTGACGAAGGTACCTGCACTGCAAGAGGTAGGAGGATCTTTCTGAAGATCCTTGAGTTCCTTCAAGATCCGTTTCGATGCCATCACGAAAACCCTAGGTTCCGAAACACTAGATCGATTCAGATTCAAAGAGAAGAGAATCGGATGACGGAGAGAGAGAGAGAGAGGCGTACCTGTGCTGAGATCCTCCTGGTTATTAGTTTCAGAAAACGGGAGAAATTTTACAGTAGGTTGGAATTGAGTTTATATAGGAATGAGAAAGAAATACTGAAATACGGTGTAGGAAGTACTCGCTATTGGTCCTATACTCCTATCTACTTGTGGAACCCACCGGATAATTTTTAAAAAATTTAACCCGGGACGCGTTTTTCCGGTTAACCGGCGATGTACTCTTGCTTTTCGCTCTTCTGTGCTTATACTTGGTTAACCGGTCACCTGTCCACTTTTCTTCTTTATGATTAAGGTATGCTGATTGATAATAGATTTTTTTTTTTTTGCCCTCATACTCTTGCATGAGGTTAAAAAGTAGAAAATAAAAAATAATCAAATAACTTTGTTGAAACTTATTTTAATGACATCTATTTGATTTACAAAAGATAAAAATTATAAAAATTAAATTTTAATTTTTTTTTTTTTTTTGCTAGACAGATATCTTGGGCCAGCTTGCGCGCACCAGACTAAATCATGCACCCAGAACAAGACTTCCGAAACAAAATTTACGCTTTGCGGTCCATGACCCCGGATATTAGTAGCTAGTAGGAGTCGAATACGGGACCAAGGGACTTGATAAGCCCTTAGTCCTGCTTACTCCACCACTAAACTACCTAACCTGGGTTAAAATTTGTTACAGTCAAATTGTTTTAAAAAAAAAAAAACAGAGAGAGAAATTTTTATTTTCTTATTCTTTTCTTTTTCCTAGCAATCAAATAAAGCCTAGGAATGACTTCGATATTTCTTAGGATTCTCATCACTAAAATTTATTATTGATATAATTTCAGATTTAATTATAACTAGAATTTTTTTATTAATTGGTCACTAACAATAAAAGTAAAAAGAGGGTCAATTCTCAACTCCTTTTTGTGTGTTTCTTGGAAGACATTGCTTAAATTTGGATATCTTCAACATGTAGTCAATGGCAGAGTGGAGACTCCGCGTTTGAAATCAATGCTGCAGATGTATGAACAGGTAAGAGAAAGAAATCTTTGCTTCATTAGCTGTTGTTTAGGTCTCAAAAGAAACAAGGAAAGGGAAAGAAAACTAATCCAAGTTGCTCAGGAAAGGAATCCAGGAATAAATATTTTTAATCATTTTCCTTTGCAATACCTCATTTTTTTCATTTTAGTGTTGTTACATGGATGAAAATTTTGGCCACTTCTCCCTTACCAAATGATGCTACCGTTGACCTGACATTGCCACATCAACACAATATGCTTAAATGGCCATGTCCGCATAATGAATGGCATGACTAATATCGCAGGCATTTCACCTCACACCTCCCCTCCCTGGTTTGAAAATTAAACCCAAGACCTTCGAGGTATTACCAGATCACAAAGGCAAGTTGTTACGGTGATATTAGCAATGCAATTGTAGGTTCCAGTCCATCCAACATTGTAACTGCAATGTCCTGAAAATTTCGTTTCATTTCTTCTTGATCAATGCCAATATGCCATGCCATGGTTTTAAGGGAAAATGCCAGATTGCAGGAGACATCTTCTGCAGTTTGTTTAGAAATGATCAAGGAATCAAGCAAATTCAAGAACTAGAAACAAAAGCTAAACCAGAAGGAAACCAAATTTGAGTGTGTGATCTGTGCAGCATGTTATTCATCCAACCAGTGTATCCAAAAGAAAGAAAAGAAGATTTATATTAGATGGTTGAATTTGTTACGTGATCTCCATCAATGCATGCGTGCGCGCGCACGCGCGCGCACACACACACACACATATATATATAGAGAGAGAGAGAGAGTAAATCTGACCACAAAATAGTTAGCATGGGGGCATTAACAGCCCACTGATATGTCGATACATAACCTGATCGGACTCTACCTTGCTGAGATCAGGAGAATGAGAAGATAAAACTAATTTTGTTCATTTCATTGACGGGTAAAAAAAAAAACAACATTTCAAGATGAAATGAAATGAAGAACACAAACAAACAGAGTGGGAAAAAATATAGTGAGACAAATTGCTCACTCACTGTGGGATTGGGGATTCCATCCCAGCAACACGAGGTGGTGGCGTTGAAACTTCAGATTTGGTTTCAGAAGATGGCCGATTAACAGTATCAATTTGCCGGATATTTTCTACCATTTTCACTACATCCAACATCTTAGGTCTCTGATCCGGCGACCTAACCACGCATGCCATTGCTATCTGTAACATCTCCACCATTTCTTCTTCTATATTTGGATATCTCATCAGCTCAATATCAAATACTTCAGCTGTCCACTCCTCTCGGACTACTGAATGAACCCACCGGACCAAGTGGACAACCTCATCACCCCTTGTGGCATGGACAGGAGACTTACCAGTGAGGAGCTCCAGTAAGACCACCCCAAAGCTGTAGACATCAGAAGGTTGTAATGCTTTTCTCGTGTCCGTCACCTCTGGGGCTCGGTAACCAGCAGCACGGGAGATGGGCGGGCCCAGTGGGCTCATTATTGTTGACAGACCAAGATCTGACACACAACCATATTGTCGAGAGTTGAGGAAGATATTTGAGGATTTTATGTTGCCATGGACAAGCTTCCCACCATTCTCTCTGTGAATACGAGCGATGCCTCTTGCAGCACCAATGGCAATACTAATTCGAGTATCCCAATCTAAAGGGGTCCTACCCTCTCCTCTTTCACCTGCAAAATTACAAATGCATTAGAGGACAATTAGAACTCTGCAGATATTGACCGCTACAGGCAATCAATGCAGTGGAGACTGGAGACTAAGAGGCTTTGTCCTACCTGGGAGTTCTCAAGGAAAAAATAGGGCATAACGTCTGCCATTTCTGGTATTATTACAACAATTTGTATTAAACAACTGCATAAAGAGTTTGCAGAGGTTTTTCACCTCAGAAAGGTCACGCAAGTGCTACAGAAAAGAGGTGGTGTAAGGTTCCAGAATCATTGATCAGGAGGAAACTGGTCTTCTCCAGCACTAACAATGATATTAAGGTATCTATAGTCTGTACCCACCATGGAACCAATTTCCTCCATGGTTTATGAAAAACTAACATCATGAAGGATCAAATGGATCACATTCCCAAACCTAAATAGGCATCAGTTAAGCCAGAACCAACTTTTAAAGTCAGAGAAGAGACTACCCTCAGCTCTCAAAACCTCAACATAGAGAGCGTGTCAACTCTTTTACTTGAAATTATCTTAGTATTACGTATAGCTTGTAGATGTGTATTCAAAATACAATAACAATCATAAAGGGCAAGTTGAACTCAGATGATGGAAGGAAACTAGCTTTTTCTACCACTAATTCAGATGTAAGAAAATTCAAAGTGCTTGATTGATTGTGTTAACAAAGCACAGTTCCCAGTAGCCTGAATTTTCTTAATACCACTTGGAAACAAAAATCATGTTGATTTTTAAAAACTTCAGTTTCTGTTTGCTTGAGAAAATGTTCATCTAATTACTACTTTATGAGAAGAAATGATCCAGGACTAGACATGTCCCGGGTGCTCTCTCACCAAAAAGCAGCCAGATAATCACAGGGTTTCTTATACAACTAGCATACTGTGCAGAATGGACGTACAGAATGAATACAAAGCATACAGTATTCTAAGAAATGGATTTGTGGAGTCATGCCCCTTTAATAATTAAGTTCTCACCAGACCATCTACATGGAAAAATCATCTAAGATTTATCATCTTGTAACCACCTTGTACAAGAATTACTCTTTCGTGTAATTTTTAAATGCGGTTTGACACTTCAAAAGACAACAAAAGCACGACACCAGTGCTGAAAGTGGGCTTATGAGGATAATGAGAGGAGGGAAAATATGATATGAATAGAATCAGTAATACAAGGCCTCAAATTTTGTGCTTAAATTAAAGAGATTGTTTTTAACAGCTAAGAATGTCATCGAAGGATTCATGCAGCTGATCCAAAATGCTTCAATTGAGGTGCAGGGGATAAATAATGATTTTGCACACTCAGTTAAAATCCAAAACCTTGGCACTCTCTCCAGGGGGATTCCATAAGTTAGAACATCCAAAGCCACGAATGGAAAGCAGAGCTTATGTCAACAAACTTGGAGAACATCCTTCCTTTCTGTGAAGTGCGGATGAATTAACAGAACTAACAGAAGAGTTCTACTACAAAAACCAACCATTCTGTGAGCACTGGCTAGTTAATTATCTAGATGGAAATCACCAGTTACGAACTTAGGCCAAAGTGCAAGTTTCCATCTATCCATAGCTACCCCAATTAAAGCCAATTATTGCACTGGGATTGAGCATAGCCAGATTGTTCCCAAGGCCAAATTCAAGCATTTAGGTTTATAAACTTTTAAAGCTCTGCATATATATTAGGCTTTTAGCTATTCATATTGAAAAAAAGTGAAATAAATAGTCCCCAGTTACTTCTTCAGTCAATGGTAAGAATTGAACCCAACCCACCAACCCTACCAAAAGCCTTTCCACTGTGCTAGGATGGCTTTGGCAATCATTCCAAGTTCATGATAATTCAATTTGACATATTTTTCTCTTATATAAAATTTTTAATATATACTATCCAGAAAGACCAGGACAAACAATCATGCTTTGATGACACAAAGTCCACTTTAAACATTTACACAAAGTTTGTGTTTCATTGGACCAGTGGACAAGTTCAAAATAGCATTTATCATGAACTAAGAAGGGCAAACACAGATATGCGACACTTAATTACAACATGACAATCCTAAATAATCTAAGATACAAGCTGACAGGGATATGCTATTTATAAAATATACACTTCTACACAAAATTATATTATATCATGTAGCATCACGTATATCATTCAATATGCATCCCTTTTGTCATTTTTGAAAATTCTAGTTGAATTATACACTGAGAAGATAGGTCAAAAAAGGAAAGTAAGAAAAAGAAGGCAAAGAGAAGGGTATCATGTCGGTGAACTGTCTGTCCAACACCGCCAATGCACCTCTAGGGAAGTGTCAACACTTCTTAGATCATCAATTATGAATAATGCCAATATATTGTACATGACAAATATAGCCTCTAAGTTCTTTTCCCGATTAATCCCTCTCAAATCAGCTTAGAGTTCACTGATAAAAATTCAACAAACTCAAGGGCCATACAATAGATTACAGCCAAGAGGCCCAAGATTAATACTCAAGTAGAACCTGAGTGTATGGTGGGGCATGCACTCACTTGTTTTAAGGACCTTTAGAGAGAGTAAAAGCAAAGCTGAAGAAACTGTATTAAGATATGAAAATAACAGAGATGGAAGAAAGCAAACATACCATGTAACATCGCAGAAACGCTCCCCTGACTGTTATAATCATACACCATTAGCTTTTCATCCTTGGAATAAAAGTAGGCCCTTAACTCAACTACGTTTTCGTGCTTAATACTCCCAACAACTTCCATCTGTTGCTCAAACTCTCGCTTCCCAACACTAACCTCCTTCAATCTCTTCACCACCACTGCTGTTGCATCCTCTAGGATTGCCTTATAAGCGGTGCCGAAAGTCCCTTTTCCCAGTATCTCAGCAGAAGCCCGCAACAAGTCCTCCAAATCGAACACATAATTACAACCCTCAAAGAAAACCAATCTGTTATTCGCATCATGACTCCCTGAAATTCCTTTCTCTGGCGACATTCCTCCCTTCTGCAACTTCCCTTGAAACACATCTTCGCCCTTTCGTTTTGAGCAACAAATAATCAACAGAAAAGCAAATCCAATAAGCCCCAGAACACAACCGGCAACTATAATTCCTAGCAATGCTGTCTCTCCAAGCTTCCCTGAATTTCTAGGCTTGGGATTCGTTTGAGAAGGGGGCAGAGGAACAGGAGGAGGAGAACTTATGAGAGAAAGACTGTTACCAGTGAATACAGAGCTCGGAAATCTCTGAAGGGATTTTGGCACAATGCCAGTGAAGTTATTGTTGGATAGGTTCAATTGCTGCAAGTTGGGCAAATTAAGATCAGGGATTTCACCAGAAAGCAAGTTGTTAGCAAGATTCAGCGCCGTGAGTTGAGTCAAATTCGAGATTGACAAAGGAATACTGCCATTGAAGGCATTGTTAGATAAATTAACAATAGTGAGATTCTTCCAAGCAGAAAAATCCAACGGCAATGGCCCAGAGAAGTTGTTGAATTGAAGATAGAGAAAAGATAAGTTTCGGAGCTCAGAAAAATCAGAAGGGAAAGGCCCACTTATACCATTAGATCTGAGACTCAAGATTTGCAGTGACGAGAGGCGGCTAATAGTATTGGGTGGGATCTGGCCCTCGAATCCAACTCCAGGCAATCGAACGGCTATAACTCGAGAGCTATCATCACTACAGGTCACTCCTGTCCAGTTGTTACACACAGTAGAGTTTTCATTCCAATTGAGGGAACGCGAGTGAGGGAGGGAGTTCACAAAGTCAAGTAGAGCTCGTTTATCATCAATAGGATCTGCATTTCCTAGCGAGAAAACCAAACTTACAAAGAGAATCGAAGAGAAAATGCACAGAGCTTCCATTCCCCTCACTCCGTGTTGAAAATCGAACAGTTTAAGCGGCGCCTCTGTTAAAGAACGAGCTGGCTTTCCGCGAATTCTCTTTCCCGCATATCTACGGCCTTGTTTGAATAAGAAGCTGAAAACAAAACAAAACAAAACAAAAGTGAAGGCAAGAGAAAAAAAAATTCGAATTCCAAGATTATTGTCGATAAAAGTAAAAGCAATTCTGAAAATTTCTCTTTAAAAAAACGAGCTTGCAGGCTTTGAATCAAGCGTTTTGGTCAAAAAGAGTGTTATTTTAAAGCTGGATTCGCCAGAAATCGAGCTTCTTTTTGTTCTTTGTTCTTTAACATTTTGGTTGAATACCGAAATCGAGAAATTTTTTAAGAATAGATAAATCAGAGGAAACTGAACACACGCACAATAAATGTATATGAATATGTATGTAGCAGAATTCTTAGGCACCGTAAAGAAGCTATGTATATATCATCCTATCCAGATCTGACCTAACACCTAAGAAAAGGAAAAAGACCTCTGCTCTTAAAAACCTGTAAAATCTTGAACAGCTCAGCCTCCATTAACAAAGTTCTTACACTAGTGCTCTTAGGGCAAAACAAATGGAAAGAGCTAGAGACTATACCAGAAGCTCGACACAGCATCCTCCTTCAAAAACAGTTGCAAAAATGCAGTAATGATGACTTCGCTGACCTGATGTTAAAGCAGCATCCTATGCAGATATGAACTCGAATAGTAATCATTCAAAAGGTGTTGAAAAGCAAAGAAAGCTATAATTTTCCAGGAAAATTTGCGTGTATAAAAGCGATACAAGAGATAAAATAATGTAGAGAGAGATAATATAAATGATACAGCTACAAAATTTCAACCAGCATTTCACGCAGCAACTACTTGTGTAATCACCATTGAAGAAGAAAAAAAAAAAAATCTTGTAAGGGTTTGCAGAGATCTCTAACGGCTCTCGTATCACTGTAAACTGATAGTAAAAGTAGGAGAGAGAGAGTGTGCGTGTGGGGATGAGTATTTATACGGTCACCGACGGGTAGAGAGTGGACGTCAAACCGCTGTTATTGCGGGAGGGTTAGTTGTTCAAAAAGGGTGACGTGGCATTGAGGGATGGCGGGGATGGACAGGTGGGACCATTATTTATTAATGACCAGAACAAAATAAAATGATTTATTATCACTGTGTCCTGTCGTGCATTGTTTAGGATGAAGCTACAGCCTCCAGGGGGGGAAATTGTGGGGCCTACTTCTGTGCTGTAAAAGTTGACAGCTCAGCTAATGATAGCCGTTGATTAGGATTTGTATGGGTGAAAGTTAGCCATACGATAAGTAATAAACACACTTGTCTATTTCTGGTGTCTTATGTGAGACGATGATGATGACGTGTCAGAATTGGGTTCATAAACAGTTTGGATCCGGTAAAAGGTAACTTCTCTGCAGTTGTAAATCACTGAGGTCGTACATTTCCCGCTGCACTCGTATTTTTGGTTAGTATTATTATTTTTTATATAATGATATATCATTCAAATACCAAAAAATATTCAAGTAGAGGACATTCTCTAATTCAAACGATGAAGCCTGCCATATAATTCGCTCATACATTGAATGAATGATTTTTTTTTTTTTTTTCCTTTTTGTCTTTTTTCTTGTCATTAAGAGAGAATTTCATTTTTTTTAAAAGAATTTTAAAAAAAAATTGAAAATATTTGCCAACATAAATTAAAAAATCATTTGAATAAGGTACTACCTCTTGTTTTTATTTTTTATTTTTTTTTAATATTATTTATAATTTTTTATGATATAGAGTACGGATAAACTTTTAAAAGTTGAGATGATAAAATACTGTATCAACTTTTAAAAGTAATATGAAAAAAACAAAACAAAACGAAACAAAAAACATTTAAAATCAACGGGTCCACAATTATTTAAAATTGGATTGATAAGAAATCCATTTGAACTTCATTCATAAGATAAAAATAAATCAAGACAAAATCCTTTTTTTTTAACTTGTTAATTTATTAAGTGAGGCAGCTGGAGTAGAGCATTACTCATTTCGATAAATTCATTAATACTTTAAATATTAATTAAATTATTCGAGGCTAGATCAACACAATAAAAGAATTATTTAAGCTCTATACTACTCTTATTTTTCTTCTATAGTCAAGATTATTTATATAACTTATTTGATTGTCAAAAAATATTAGACCAGCAACATATTCATTATGATTGAAGTATCCTGTTAATACATCCTTCAACCTTTATGAAATGACAAAAAATCTTAGACCTGCAACACATTCATTATGATTGAAGTATCCTGTTAATACATCCTTCAACCTTTATGAAAGAGAAGGGAAACCTCTATAATTTGAGCTTATTGCATGTCTCTTTCAAGTTTCAACTTATTAATTGTTGCTTACTCTAAGGAGTTTGGTTCCTTGTCATAAAGCCCTGTGCTTGAATCACTGCCCTTGTTGTAATTGTGTGTGGGTTGGTTGGAAATTCTATGTTGATGGAGGCCTAGGTCTTGTTATTTTGTGCTGTAAGTTTTGTCATCTCCTATCAATATGTACGGTGGAAACGTGATAATAATATATTAGTACAACGACTAATATGACATTAAATGCATGTTACTGGACAGAAGCTTAGTTTAATCATACTATTTTTGCCATCAAATATTTCATCTCCATCAATTGTATATCTATTGTGGTGTGTAAAGTAGTAATAATTATATTAACACAGTATATACTTAATTGACAATTTGACGCAACGATACCATGTTGGCCGTCGTGTCTTGTGACAAAGCAAATTATAAATGACGTAAAATATTACATTAACCATCATATATACTTTATTGTATAAATAAAATATAGAAAAATACTACACGTCCTAAAAAAATTGTCCAAAAAATGTATCCCAAATGGTGTGGCAAATGATAAAATCTTTTTTTTTATTAGCAAATTATCGTAATAAATAAAGGGTTCAGATTTTTTTGGAGTTTTTTTTTTTTTTTTGGTATATATAGCATTAATTGCTGTAAAATTTATATAATGCCACGTCAGGAGGTGCCCTGATTGTTTAAATGCTTAAAATTATGACAAGTGTCTCGATCAAACAACAACGTTACATTTGTATTTTAATTTCATTTGGAATAACTTTCTTTGGGAGCATCCAATTATTAAAGCAATTGGAAAAAAAAATGTTGTGATTGGAACTTACTTATTTGCACGTACGCCTTTGAATTCTTTTTGCAGTGAGAATTTGCACCATTTGAAGGGATAAGGATATGATATGATGGGGTCCGAGCCATGGAGACGCATGCAATTGTCTAACATTTGCTCGGCATATCATGCACTTGATTAGCCAAGTTCTGGCACCATTTGCTTTAGATAGGGAATATTCAAGAATTGGCCTGTTTCTTCATTTTTAGAATTCTTCGTGGCCAGTGAAATGATCCTGTTGTTTTTTTGGTACATGATCGTATAGATTGGATGAACATGCAGTTTCGGATCTATTTTGATTTTTATTCATAAAATATGAAATTAAAGTTAATTGAAGCCTATCTTGTTTGGTCTCCTTTGATTTGTTTCTTAATTTGTCTGTTTCTTAAGTCTTAATGATGAATTAATTTACTGCTCGCTTAATTTGTTAGTGTAATGGAGATTTCGTGTTAGGGCACTTGTGCATATTTTGAAAAACCACACCTGATGCAAAATTACATCTTTGTTAGGGCACTTGTGCATATTTTGAAAAACCGACCGGTTAGATGGGAGTCCCCTCTATGAATGTATTGTCTGCAAGAAAATCACAATGATCCAACCGTCAGTTTTTGAAAAATTTTAGAATGAAAAAATGTGACTTTTTTTGTGTCACAGATTTTTACAAGTGATTTTTATAAAACCATTGGATCACTGTGACATTTTGCGGACATGATATTCATATGTGGGAAATCTAATCTACCAGTCGATTTTTCAAAATATGATCTGCAGTTACCCCAACAGATTGGTGTGATTTCTTATGTGCACAAAAGAAATAAGTTTTGAAATAAGGGACATTTGTGTCATTCAAACCATAAAACTTAAGGAGGGTAGAGCGCAAAAGGGTAATGGTAAAGTGCCAATAACATTTTCCTTTCATTAATCTAGAACTAATCCATGTACTGGTAACAAATCCATGTTAAAATTGTTTTGGTTCAGTTTGTCATGTCATACAAATTAAAAAGAGAGTTTTGTGGGGTTTGAGCTTTGTATTGCTTGACTTAAAGTAAAATTAAAAAAAAAAAAATTATTACATATATTAGTGGATGGAAAATACTAAAAATGCATTGGGATAAGTTTATATTTCCTGTTTTATGAAATAATTGAATCAAATAAGTTGGATGGTTTGATTCTCAAAGTACACTACCCAACTGCCATTCCTACTGTTTGTAAGTTGTTCTTATTATAGTTATTTTAATATAAAAATCTTGATTTTGTTAAACCCCTTCCTTAGCAATTTTTTTTAGTAGAAAATATTTAAACAGAATTTTTGGTAAATAAGAAATTTCTTTTTATCATCCAATAAAAACCTATGTGTGCCTTTACCCCAACCTTCCTGTTATATCAACAAATTAATATAAATATTTATTTATACAGAGATGCTATTATCATGATGACCAACATCAGGATCTTCTACGGTCACTTGTAGTATGTATTTTGGAAAACTGACCGTTGGATTAGAAATTCATTTCATGTATGTCATGCCAATCAAAAATCACAGTGATCCAATGATTGATATTTTTTATATAAAAAATGTAACTTTGAAAAACGGTTATTTTTTTGTTCTTGAAAATGTTACAATTTTTTCACATTGGTTTTTTTATAAACCAACTCTTGGATCACTGTGATTTTTGGCAGACATGACATATATGAGAGCAGTATCTTATTTTAACACAATTGTTGAGATATTTAAACAAACAAGACATTGAGTAATAAACAAAAGTTTGTTAAATCAAAGTATGATGATGTACAGCATAGAAAGTTAATTACAATTATGGAGATTTCCTTAAACAGATGGACAAAATATTCTATCAACTAGAGTAATCCACGTCTTGGATTACAAGGTGAGTGGTTAGCTTTCCGTCTGATAAGTTAAAGAAGACTAGTATTTATGATTGGAAATATGTTCACAAATATGTTTATGCATTATAAATATTTTCAATACAAATATATAACACCAAATCAAAGTGGCGCAGCGGAAGCGTGGTGGGCCCATAACCCACAGGTCCCAGGATCGAAACCTGGCTTTGATAAAAGAGTAGCTTCCCCTCCACACCTTTTTGTATCTGTTTGCCTCAACTTTTTGGCCTTGGTTTATAAAGATGATAACTTCCACTGAGAAAGACATGAATTTCCTTGGTTTTATGTATAGATGAATTTCCCATCCTTCCATTCCCCAGTTGTGCTGCTGCAACATTTATAAAGATTATAAATTACACTGAGAGAGAGAGAGAGAGAGAGGCTGTGCTGAATCTTGATTAATTGCAGGCTTGACTGGGTATAAGGCTGATCCAAATTTTTTGAACCATGTTTGGTAAGTACCATATCTAGTTTTTTCTTGCTCTAAAATTGGTCCAAAAACTAGATAAAGTTGTTCCAACTCTCCCTTGGTTTGCATAAAAACCATATAAGAAAAAGGTTTCTCATCACTGTAGGAGCATATCTCTCTACCTCTCATCTCTACACATCCACGTCCAGTGCACAGATCAGACTATCAGAGCTCTATCCCTCATCTAGAAACAAAGGCACATGGAAGATTACCAGGAAAAAAAGACATGGAAGATGAAACCCATTGACTCTCTCTTTCTCACAGTCGAAACCCGTCCATTCTCTCTTTCTCCCACAATCGCGCCGGCCAATCTCTCAGATTAAGGCAGCAGCTCTCGTTTTGGGAAGAAACCCATTCGCTTTGCTCGCTCGCTCTCTCTCTCTCTCAAAGTTGCGCACCGGCTAATCTCTCACCTTGAAACCCTTTAGTCGCACACTTGCAGCAGCTCAATCTCTCTTCACTGACTCTCTCTCTCTCTCAGTCGCGCACCGGCCAATCTCTCATCCTGAAACCCTAAGTCACGCACACA
Source organism: Hamamelis virginiana (assembly GCA_017140935.1). NCBI lineage: Eukaryota > Viridiplantae > Streptophyta > Magnoliopsida > Saxifragales > Hamamelidaceae > Hamamelis > Hamamelis virginiana. The sequence goes on from JAESVK010000818.1 coordinate 454,169, forward strand.
TATGATTATTGTTTTTCTTTGTTGAAAATTTGGGATTTATTGTAGGGAAAAGGGAAAGACAAAAGAACCCAGTTTAATTTAGGTTTTGACAAACAACCCATAACTGAAATCAATTCTTACTAAAATCAGTTTTGGTGAAAACTTTTTACAGAAGTTAGTTCCGGCCCGAACTGATGGAATGCCAAACAGGCCCTTATTATCTGTAGGTGCAGCTGCAATTAAAAGAGCACTTTAATGTTAAGTGGTGTCATTGGCTTTGACTATAAAATTTTCCTTTGGTCAGGCCAGAACTTTAGTGCTTACTACTCGAACAGAGCATACATAGGATTAGAAGTTCCTGCATGTGTGCGGTGTGGGTGGGTGTGTGAGAGAAAGAGAGAGAGAGAGAGAGAGAGAGAGAGATCTTAATCAATTGCAGGCTTAAGAAAACATTCTTATAAACTATTTGGATATTGGGTAAACAGAATCCATATACAATTATTTCATACCCACTGTGGAGAGACACTAAAACATATATCTCCACTTACATTACAGGAGCTTCCATTATGATGGAATTGAAAATAAATACAGTGTCAGCTAATAATATCAAATGTTTCCATTAGTCACAGAAGTGACATCCTGTGGTTCATTGGCTATTGTTTCCTTCAGCGTGAGGATCGATCGATAGAGACAGTTTCTCAATCAATCAACTTGAAGGAACAACCGACAACTCCAACCGGCCTTTCCATTCCTTACCAGGCTTCAAGGTGATTGGTTTTTCAATTACTGCCCCATCAACGCACAGCATCTGTTTGTACTCTTCATCCCCAAAATCCACCATAGCTTTTGATTTCTTCTCCCATGGATTCCACACCACTGTGTAAAAGCAAGAGTTATAAAAGGCAGACAAAAAAATAAAAATAAAAATTAAGCCCTTTAACTATGGAAGAACATATATTTACTAGATAGGATTGATGATCAATCCATACTGTTACTTCGAATTCAGCGGAAGGAAAAGGAGCTTACCCACATCTGGAAGTCCTTCCTTTCGTATAACAAACGTCCGTTTTTTTTCATGATCGAAAACTGCAATTACATCTGATGAATGAAGATAGACTCGATCCACCTGCACATTAGAAGACACTTAAATAAATTGCAGTGATTTATATAGTTAAGGAAAAGGTGGGAATAAATGACTCTATGTACAACTTGTGCCAAATTGAAAGTGAAACCATTTTAAGTTTCAACCAACATTGGGTCTCTGAAATCTTACCTCAGATTCAAATGTCAAGGCATCTCCTTGTTCAGTGAAACGTTCTTTCTGGCATAGGTTGTCGAGATAGTCTAAAGTCTCTAACCCTTCTATCCTCACTTCACTGTTTGCACAAATCATATTCATTCAAATTCCAGATCATATTGAAAAATTATAAATATAAAGCCAAGTGTACTAATTATATTCCATAATAAACTAAATTAATTTTTAGTATCACTTGTTCCTCCCCTGTTTGAACTGATTGTTGATCATGGTGACCTGCAAGATCTACTTGATATGGGTATTATCATAGAGCAGTGTCACAAATTATTTTCATTCCTGGAACTTCTCCGAGTTCAAAATAATTTGATTTTTTAAAAAGGAAAAAAATTCTAAAATATACAAGAAGAGTAAACAAATAGTGAAGTGCCAAAATATGACTTCACTTGATTGTTTTTGTTGCAGGATACGAATTCGACGAAGGGATCCAAACGGTGGCCTAGATGTACCATTGAACAGAATATAATTTGTTCAATCCTTTCAAATGTTAAATACCAGCAGCAACAAACGCAATAGTAGCATTAGAAAGGGAGAAATATTCCATACCTTATATCAGAAATGGAGAAATGTGTATGATACGCGAATGAGAAAGTAAACGGTTTGCCATTGATGTTCCTGATTCGCGATATCATGGTTAGATACCCGTCTGCTGCCAGAGATACTCTGAGACGAAACTCGAAACTGAAAAAGATGAATGAAGAAAAAGTACCACTTAAAGTTTGCCATATGTTAATACTAACATATTCAGCAAGGATTTACCAAGAATATCCCTAATTAAGATGAGCCATTCTAATCAGATTCATATGGCCTGGGAATTCATCAAACTCTTCCCCCTATTTGGATCTTGGAAAGAGCAATGGAAAGGAAAAGAAAATGGTGGAAATTGATCCAAAACAGATTCATCTTTTAAAGCATTTTAATCCTTTACCTTTCATTTTCCTCAACTTTCCTAAGATCCAAACAGAGGCTAGCTTTAAGTACTGTCAGAATTCTATGCAAACTATTGATGATTTTAACTTTTAAATAATAATAATGGTTTTGAAGAATTCAAGCTGGTCATACCTATGAGGCCAGATTTTCAAATCATCTTCAGATGGTTTGAGCAGTAAATCGATAAAGGCTTTTCCTTTTGAACCATTGGGATGCAACGGCGGAGGATTATTATCAATGACCCAAATCTTGTTTCTGGCAAACCCATGTTTCTCCAGCGTTCCATGGTTTCCAAACTGATACAAAATTTGAAACAAATCCATTAATTAATAAGATATTATCAAACCCATTAATCAGATATTATCAAGATTGATTTGTGCCTGCTATGATGTTCAAAACCAGAAAAATTACCTGTGGAAAACAAATAGGAATTCCTCCTCTCACTCCTGTCGGTGGCTTGAAGATTGCCTATAAACAGTAGATGAAACCCACAAATAAAATAAAACAAATGATGAATTCTCAGGAAACTTGATGATAATAATTTCAGAAATCACTGTTAATTTCAAGGTAATTCGTCAATAATTTAAACACCATTGAATTAGATGGAATAATTCAAGAAAAATTGTTAAATAATTAAGGCAATAAATCACACCTTACTACTTGTGAATAGCAATTCTTCGCCTTTTTCATTCTTCCATGAAAGAACCTGCCCTCCATGCAAGCTAACCTGAGTAGATATATCATATATGACACAAAAATCATGAAAATGTAATCATCCCTCTAATACTAATACTTCATTATATGCACCAAATTATGCTCTATAATATTAATTAATTCAGATTCTGAGCTCAGAGATTTTGATCTTTGTTTGAACCAATTCTGTGGCCTCAATTGTTCTTGATATATAACTAGAAAAGTCTGCAATCAAACAATTAAAAAAAAGAAGCTGGGGAAGTTTAGAGGATCTAACCCGCACTGAAGCTCCCCGTGGGTTTCGAAGCACAACCTGATCAATTCCATTCTTGTCCTTTGTAACTTCAACTGCTGGTCCAGTATGATTCATTTCAAAGACAAAATCACTAACGTAATTTGGAGGAAAAATTAAAATAAAAAACAGGACTCTCTCTCTCTCTCTCTCTCTCTCTCTCTCTCTACCAACCCAGAAGAAAACTTTGAACAAATTTCCCCAAGTATAAGCTGAACAACTCTAAGCAATTGAAAAATGAAGCTCAGAAGACAGCCAGTCACTATAATAAGAGTTAAAAAAAGACCTAAACTTTCTCTTCACAACTTTCTTGTGTCAAACCTATTTTCTCGTGAATAGAAAACCAAGATTTCAACTACCAACTTAACTACCTTAATCTTTTCTTCAATTTAACACAAAAGCTGCTACCGACAACAGACCCAAAAAAAAATTCAGCACTCTCTCTCTCTCTTTCTATCTCTAAACTAATTACCCAAAACTTGTTTTCCAACAAATTAAAACCAATTCTTATTTCTCAATGATCTTTCAATTAAGTTCCAGAAACTTTACTTATAATACCCAGATGACCAAATTGACTGATATCTCAAGAACCAATAAAAACCGGTTCAAAATGAGACCAAAGAATCATAAATTCTCGCTGAAATGTTCAAGTGCCAGTTTCAAACAGAACATTTATGGCAACTGTTTTGTGTAGAAAAGAAGAAGAAGAAAAATCGGAAATTAAACTCAACATGGACATGGGCAAGAAACGGCAGGGTCAAGAAGACCTGTTGAAAGAGCGAGAGAGAGAGTGGGGGGTAAACGTTTTGGTGCGACCTTTTCGTACAAATAAAGAAAATATTGGCAAAATATTGAAGGGTCAGATATTAAAGAGAGAGAAAGAGGATAATCCTACTGGGATCTCTCGGAGGGTGACTAACCCATATTATTATAAATATATATACACATATTTATCATTCGGATAATCTCATAATCCTACTAATGTATAGAGAGAGTATATATATATATACGTGCATATATCATTTGGATAATCATTCTGTTACAGAGAGAGAGAGAAAAAGTGTGCCTTAGAAACTATATCCAAGAGACCAAGACTAAGCAACAATTGGCTCACTTGGAGTAGTGGTGTGGGTGGTGTGGGGACGACCACACCAGATAGAGACTCGGCCTGAACATGAGACCATGATATTTACCTGAAATAACGACCCGTCAAAAAATATATGAATAATAAGATATTTTGCCTTTAGTTTCATTTATGCCGCATGCTATTTGTGTAATTGTATGGTGCACAATCGCCTAAGCTAGTACCAATCCAAACCATGCATATATCTCAAATCTCAACCCTTCTTAATGGCCATTTTTAACTTTTAGCTTTATGATCTTTAAGAGGACTTCGAGAGGCCTTGACCATTCATATGGAAAAAAATTTATTCGTCTTTTTAATCGGGCGATGATAAATTGAATGATATATATAATAATATTAAAGTTATGGGAAAAATCTATTTATTTCTTTTATCGGTTCATATAATAATGTCTCGAGTAATATAAAGAAAAATTGGATGAAACCGATAAAAATATTTGATAAACTTAGCAGTGTTTATCAGAATTTCAATCCAAGAACCTATAGTACTCTTTGGAGGGAAAGATAATCTGTGAGAGAGAGAGAGAGAGAGACTCAAAACAATGGCCCTCAAGTTCATGTGGGACATTCATAGTTCAAGTAACAGAAAAATCCCAAGTACCCACAATCAATTATGGGTCCCTACAAGGATAATTCGATCCATAAATAGGATTGAATACTTTTATTTATGAAATTATCTATGATTTGAAAGGGTGGAATTAGTCTAACCATTTTTGCCAATTTTCTATCTTAAGTTTTGACCTAAACTATGCAATGAAAGCTGGTGGAAAATGCTTCAAGGTGGCTTAGTGGATTTGGAAATGCTTTTAGAAAGCATTGGGATGTAATGGAATAGGTTGTCAAAGTTAACTAGGTCCAACTTAGCTAAAAAGAAGCCACCCAAGGCTGTTTCATTGTCTCCCAGAATCGTGAACATCCAGGACTTTGCTTCAAGGTGCGCTTTTGACCCACAAAAGGCTTTTAGTCCCTCCCTACATGAGTGTAAAAAGCACATGTTACGTGTTTCTCAGGATTCACCTATTGGGGTAGACCGGAATTTCAGAGTACTCCTGCAATTTCTCTGCCACAGAAATTTTTTTATTTATTTTATTTATTTATTTTTTTAATGAAAATGAAAGGATAGTAGGTATCAAAGAGAAAGTTGGAATCCGAAGTACCCTAACAACTCACAATCATATGCCATAAATTCCAAAATTTATTAATAAAAAAATAATACAATGAAATAAAGGTAAAAAGCAAAAAATAATCTAGATATGGTGACTTATAAATGTCACAATCTAGCTCAAAAAAAAAATAAATAATAAAAAATTAAAGAGTGAATTTATAGTTGGATAATCTAGACATATTACGAGACAATTCATTTGTGAAGAATCTTGGATCACTATTTGATCAAGTTAAAGTAGATAAAGATAAGATCTTGTTAACCACGTTATCCACTACCATATTTCCTTCTCGAAAGATAGTGGCAATAACTTATTTAGCTAAAATACTTCTTAGTCCCTCTATACCAAGTCAAAGTAGAGGATTCAGACTCCTATACCCATAAATAAAGAGAAGTCCAAGTAGAGGATTCAGACTCCTATGCCCAAAAATAAAGAGAAGCCATCATTTATTTGTTTATTTGTCCAACAGAACCCGCCCCCAAAACCACTCTTTTATTGAGAGAGAGTAGGGGTGTGCAAAAATCCGCCCAACCCGCCGGACCCGACCCCACCCACCCCGACCCCATCCGCAATCCGCTGTTACAATGGTTAGGCGGGTTGGGTTGGGTGGATTTGATGAATTTTTGGCGGGTGGGGTCGGTTGGCGGGTATAGAGGTGACAACCCGCCCTAAACTCGTCACCACCCGCCAAATAATTATATATAAATAAATAATATATTTGAATAAAATAAATTTCATTCCTACATTATATTTTCTCTTAATTGGATATGCTTGCAAGTTAGTGTTTTTTATTTCTTTAGAGATGTTTATTATGATAGTTTGAATATGCACTTATTAGATTTGATATTCTTTCAATTTTGAATGTGAAACCATATGTTAGTTTGTAAGATTTTTTAATAATAATAAACCTATATTATTATGCATCTAGTTGGTAGCTTCTATTGTTGTAGGGCAATTTATTTTGGCACTTTAGTTTATTACTATTAGAAGAATTGTTTGGATTATAGTTTAATTACTAAATAACACAATATTGCATTGTTATATACGAATTTGAGGTGTTTTTACTTGTTAAAAAGATTTTAAGAACTTTAGGTGTTTATTAAAAAAAAATAGTAATGCTTCACCCGTTCAATCCGCCCAACCCATCGGTTGAAACCCGCTATATATTTAATCAATCCGCCGGTTATTGAGGTAGGCGGGTGTGAGAATTAGCCACCCGCCAAGGGCGGGTTGGTTGGCAGTTTTACCCTCCACCCGCCCTCACCCGACCCGCGCACACCCCTAAGAGAGTGTGATGCCTATGGCTCACCATAGAGGAGCCATTACTTTTTGTTACAATAGTACCCTATTGCCCCCCATAGGGCCCCACCACGCAATGACCCATTGTTTTGTGTAATACATGTGTATGATAATTGTGTAGATTTGAGTCTTGAAATTAGCAACTTTCTATATTACTAAAGATTAAGATTAAAATCCATTTCGAGCTTATATTTTAGGATCCGGTTTTGGCGAGACCAACGCTTCAGGGCCTGTTTACTTTGTGAAATTTTTTATAATTTTTATTTTCATTTTCAATAAAAATAGAAAACGGTCTAAAATACGCATTTACTTATAAAAAATAAAAACTATTTTCAAGAAAATGAATTCAGTTTTTAAGAAAATGTGAAAATATCAGAAGGACGTTTTTTATATTTTCACGAAAACTGAAAACAATGATTATATCGTGGCAATGCTTATATACATAAAAAAATATATATATGTAGATCAACTGTAAAACCAAAAAATAAAAATAATAAAACATATAGAGATAATATATAATTTTAATAAATGCATTTACACTATTTTTAGATTTTGAAAATAGTTTTAATTTTTGCAAAGTAAACACATTTTCTAAATTTTGAAAACTGAAAATGAAAACTATTTTTAAAAAATTTTAACAGAAAATAAAAATTGTAAAAATTTTCACAAAGTAAACAGACCCTTAATTTTTTTTCATCTAAGTCGATCTTTCATAAAAATTTAGAGACTCTATCCACCCCCATCATCAAGACCAAAATCAAGAGATGCTAGCATCGATTAGTCACACCACTCTAATTGTAAACATAATGCATATCCAATTTTCACACGCATTTGTCTTTAAAGAGTATTCTCTTTGTTGCGAGTCCCATGCACTTAAAAGACATCTCTACAGGAACTCAAGGAGAGTGAAACGACTAACAATAATATTATCCCTCTATTTTGATACATGGAGTTTGGTTACGTAGCAAACTGATCCTTAAAATACAGCAGAAATCCAAACAAAATATTTCCTAAACCTACCCTACACAACTGCTGAACTTCGCAGTACAATCTGGAAATCTGACTGACCAAATTACATGCCACGGGAAAGTTGACACTTGACACAAAATGTAAATGAAAAAATGCCACTGCTTCAGCTACCAATTTGCCCGCCTGCCCACCTGACCGTCTGCCGTCCACCTTGTCTAAAGCCTAAACCTACCTACCAGAATTTAAACGAGTAAATGAAACTCAAAAGTCACTGCTAGAACTACATAATGATGTTGTGATAAAATGTATGGCTGCAGATAACAGCAGCTCCCTAATCAGCCTGCTGCAACAGCATCTGCCCTAGAGCTTGATTTCAATTGTTGATGGAGCTTTGTTTCAGAATTGGAGTTCTCGTGGGATTCACGTTCCCTTTTCACATTTCCGAGAACAGAGTCAGAGTTATTTCTTCCAAGTAAATTCCCAGTACTGTTAGGTGCTTCCATCTTATTTGGAACCATCTCTGCTTGCGGTCCTGGGTGTGCATTATTCAGCTTCTCCTGGAAGACAAAACTCATGTCAGCTCCAGTTGCAAATGAGGAAGTGCAAATATTTGTTTTGGATAAGAACAGGAAAAAAATGACCCAACATGCCACCCAAGCTGGGGTTTTCAGACAGTTATGGTCCTACACATATCAATCTGAAGTGACACATCGAAAAACACACATTCGTATTTTTATATAGATTGCATCACTCCAAAAGAAATTGAATGTTTTGTCAACCAAAAATCTGAAGTACTAAGCTAGCTGGCTGGTTCCCATAAGTAAGTACTTTTTTTCTTTTGGGTTCATTTAATTACAAGATTTTCCTTGACCCCATTCCACCTATCTTACCCTGCCTACTCACCCCAGCCATGGATTGAAAAGACACAGCCTATCAACACTAAGTGTCCATGAACAATAAAACCTCCAAATCTCTTTCAAGAGGCAACCCCTGATAGCAACTGAGCTAGAAATTGGTTGTCTGACCATAGTGACTTTTATGATCTCTGAAAATCTGAGCATCAAACAGCCAATCGAATAATAAATACCTAAAAAAAATGGTGAATTCGGCGCATGGTTTGAGATGGATAAGAAATTCTTTCTCAGAGATGCAAGTATTGCTAATTGAGTAAACAGAATTTATGAGAATACCAATAATGCAACATTTTCATAATTAAGTAAACAGAATTTATGAGAATACCAATAATGCAGCATTTTCAAGCCTTAATTTTTCCGAATCCTCTGTTAGTTGATTTAGTTCAGACTTGAGGGCCATATTCTCAACATTTAAAGATTCGTATCTCATCACCAGTTCCTCATTTTCAGCCTGGAAGAAAAGAACCACATACGCTATTGAGACAAAGCCAGCTCCTATAGCCAAGGCAAATGGCATAAACGAGAATAATGAAATTAAAAAAAAAAAAAGAAAAAAAAAAAAAGAAATGACAGTTGATTTCTCATACACCTGCTTCCTCAACCTAGACCTCCTAGCGGATTCTCTGTTAGCCTGCTTCCTCCTCTCTCGTTTCAATTGCCGTTCATCCTGAGAATATATAACCAAAGCGAGTAGAGTATGAATGAGTCAGTGCACCACTAACCATTATCTTTCAGTTGTCTTGCATTCCAACTCAGTCCAAATTCAACAATTACTCAAAAAGTCAGGAAGTCAACAAGGTTTTATTATCAGGAAAAATAAAAAGGTTTCAATAGATAATGCACTACTATGTGAGGTTTTAAGACTGGTTCTGCCTAACCAAAATCTAAAGAGAGCCCAAAGTTGAACGCTACGTTATTTTCATGGTCTCATAATACATATCAGAGAATCAGTGCCAACGAAAACGGAACAAGTATCTAGGCCTACTGTTTTCCAAAGCCCTGGCTTATTTACAGGCAGACTGAAGTACATTCATAAAGACTTTTAAGCACAAAACAGTACCAGCAACATATGGATAAACATTACTATACCTGTACCCAGGCTTCAAAAGACAACCCTGCACCAGCAGAAGCAACACAAGCTGCACTAGGATCTGTTTTCTCATTTGGGGACCCGACAGATTTTCCTGCAACATTCGAAGGAGCCACGGTATTCCTCAAGACCCTAGTGGAAGTTGCATTTGCTTCCTCTTCAGGCATGGAACTGGCTAGTGTATGGACACTCACATTCTTCTCTGCCACACAAATGATTGAGCAAACAAATCAGACAGAACTGAATGATTACTATTGACATTACTTCCCAGCTATTTGGGACTGAAATCAACAATCCTGTCCCCTTATTCCAGTCAGTCCAAAACCAATAAACACATTATCCCCTTTCTCAACCAAAATCGGCAAGAAATATCAGGAAGTGCACTAAAGATTTTATTTCAAGAACCTGGCCACTAAAAGAATTATTCCCTTCCAGACCAATCTCAGTTGTGCAATCAAAGGCATGTGCCGTATCATAGTCTCTGAGCACAAATTGTAGTATACCGCAAAGAAGTTAATCGTACCAGTGGATAGCATGCCCTCAGAACCACTTTGCCTCTGAGTGTGGTATGCCTAATAGATGAAAGACCATGATCAAAAGCAACTTCATATACTTTTGTATCCTGTCCATATCAAATATAAAGGAGAAAATGGAAGAAAACAAAGCAGATATGATAAAAAGGAAGCCTTACTCCAGCGTTTCCATCACTTCCTTCAGTGGAACTGACAATACCACGTTCCATACTGCACGTGATCATAAAATGCGGAAGTTGGTTGAGATATGTTAAGGAAAAACATCTTCAAAGTAGGATATTTTTAAACTAGGAAATGTACTAAACTGGAGTCACTGAATGAAGCGCAGATTCAACTAGTGCACTGACCACGCACAGAGAAGTGACTTCCCAAGCCTACCCAATTTGCCCCCAGAAAAGAATGTAAGTAAAGGCTAAGATTTAGGTCCACAAACCTCTGTGAGGCCTCATAGACTGAGCCCCCAGCATCATCCTCAGCACTGTCATTGCCGACTGGCACCACATGCCCATCCAACTTTTTAAACTTCTTTGTTAAGCCTTGATCCAGATTGTCTGATGATTTGGAAGACATTTTTGTGCTTGAAAGAGTTGCAACCTGCAGCACCGTCACTACAGTAAAACCCAAGTTCTCTTCACAACTTCCACATGCAGTAGAAATGATTGCTGCTTCCTATCCTTCATTCTAAATGAAGATACTTATCAGATAATTGAATGTTTGTGACACTAATACATTATGTTGACATTGGTTAGAGGAGTTTAAAGAAAAATTCAAAACCAACTTTCCGCCTTTGCAGGCAATAACTAGGTTTCATAACTATGTGAGCGTGATCCCAACATTTGCAAACAATTTATGGAAGTATGAAGATAATGAAAAGCTCAGAAAAGGGGGAATAATTCACCATTTGGAATATCAAGAAACTGGAAATCAGTCAGTTAAAATATTGTGAATAGGGCAGGAAATAATAAAGGAGGAATTCAGGTGAGAAAGAAGGGGGGAAGTAGGGAAATGAAGAAGCATACATTGTCATTCCAGAATCAATCGGAAGTGTTGTTTGAGACTTAATTCAATTCAACTTAAACACAAAGTAAATTGTAAACAAATGTCACCCTATCGATGCTTACAGATAAGAACATAATTGTCTTTACTTTGGTATCATATATAGACCATGAAGCTCCTCCATACCTCGATTCTAAAGCTAGAAAAAACATTCCCCAGCCTGCCAACCCATCCAATTTATTTGAGTTGATCTGGTAGGCTTCCTAAACATGTTGGGTTTGAGTTGAGTTTCCCCACTTGATTATTTGGTTCAGGTTTTGGCCTCCCAGGCCAATGAGCTAATGTGATTGGTAAAATGCATTAGTTTCATTCTTTTAAAAGCTCCAAAATAGACATTTGTCCTATAATATACTCAGATTTATTACTATGAACCTAGATAATGGTATAATCCAGTCAAAATGAATTTTGATTTAAGAATGGCATTTGAATTTTCTTCTCAATATTAATTTAAATTAAAGGTGCTAGTTTGGGAATCCTCTTTGTCATAAGGGGGCCTCCCAGAAGGCAGCAGAAGTTTTCTTTTGTTCTCTTTTTGTTGGGTAAGATCAATGGATTCAAAAAGACAAAACTACCCTTAATTCAACTCAAATTTTGTACAGTACAATGCAGGATAATCCTGACATTTCAATTCACCATTTATGAGGGGTTGCCCCCTTTTTAGAAACAAGGGGTATACAAACTCATTACCCCAAAATAAATGAAAGTCAATCACTTTCAGTGGGCTAAACAAGTTGGCACCAGTTTTCATAATTTACGTTGGGTTGAGTTTTGGGTTGCAATTTCCAACCTCATAATATTCACTTGGGTTTGTGTTGAGTGATTATATAACGGATAGATCTGACTGATCTAACTCAAATCCAGTTCTACCTAATTCAGTTTCTCCATTTTATGATGTAAATAAATGTTCTCTACAACTGTTACATCATTTAAAAGTCACTTGCATCTAGCACAACCTGTTTGCAAGTACGAAACTGCAGTTGAGAAGCAATGGCACAGACTTACAAGAGGAACTGCAGGGTGAGCACAAACACGTCCATGCGAGTAGATTGTTGTGTAAGGCACCTCATAAGGTGGAATCAGTGGTGGCTGAGAAATTAGCGTGTTAAATAGAGAATAAGTCTATTAAATATTCTAATTGCTAGCATGGCTCCTACTTAGGCTAGAATTTCAAGATAGAAAAGTCAAAACAGGAAGCAGAATAGGCTCATGGATCTTTGGAGGAATGTGGAATACCTGAGGTGGGGCCAATACATACGTCTGAGGAATATGGCCATCCATGACTGCAGGATACAAATATGGTAACGGGAAAGACACTCCAGGCCTATAACATGCCTGAAGGTGTGGCAGAGTAGTTGAATTGTCACATCTTTCATGAAATTTAGAATAAAAAGTTTTCTGATGATTGAAAGGTCCAAACTATTATATTTCCCATGCATGCAAGAAAGGAAGATACTATTATAAAGAGAATAACCTGGTTAGCACTCCAGCCAGGATAGAGATGGATGTTGGTCTGTGCCTGCCAATGCAAATAGATAGCCTAATAACCAGAGGGAGGAAACAACATGACATCTCTCTCTCTCTCTCTCTCTCTCTCTCTCCACCCACCCACACACACACACACACACACACACACACTTGCAAAATTAATAACTTTAATATACTCTAACAAAAGAAACAATTATGTACAGCTAACCTGGGCAGATGAAGACTATATCTCACGTCTATTACAATCATTTGTAAAATTAATAACTTTAACATACTCTAACAAAAGAAACAATTATGTACAGCTAACCTGGGCAGATGAAGACTCTTTCTCAGATATAGAAGGCGTATTGTCTTCAGTTTTCCCCATGGTCAATTTCCAAACTGAAAGAGGTCAACTTTTGGGAAGCCGATGTAGAATTTATGGCGAGGTATTCTGCTTTCTTTTGTTTTTTGTAAAAAAAAAATAATTCAGTCAGCACCATTGGGAACAATGGTAAAAAATCCTTCACTGCGGTACATGCAAAAACGGCTACTTTTGATAGAGCACAAGACTTCCAAATCCCCTTTCTTGGAAAAGTAGCTTGAGCCATACCCTAGCATTTGTTGCTAAAGAAGCAGAAAACAACTTAACAAAAAAGGATTGGTCTTTTGTAGTATTGCCAGAGAACCCCCCCCCCCCCCCCCCAATCAATGTATGTTGTAGTATCATAGAGACTACTAAATAAAAGAGCAACCCCTACCAACCTCAAAAATGTCTTCTGAGACTCGGTTTCAGGTCATGAAAGTTCTTGTATTCACCACATAATCACTCACCCATGCCATCTCATTTGAAGCAATAGCAAACAAAACTGGAAACAAATGTTTTAAGGAGATTCCCCCACACCATGGATCTAAACAAAAACTCACCTTCCTCCCACCCCCCACTTTGAAGAGCACCCTACTTCTAATATCAGGAAGGCCTCCTACGATCACTTTCCAGAGACCCACACCATGAGTAGACCGCACTTCCTTAGGCCACCAATTTCCTTCCTCAATCCCATACTTCCACTCAATAACCGACCTCCAAAAACAATCCCTCCCAACCGCAAATCCCCATTCTCCACAACCATTTCCCTAATGGAGCATTATTGAAATTAATGATGCTTCTAACGCCAGGTACCCCCACTTCCTTCAGCTCACAAACTGATTCCCAATCCACTAAGTGAAATTAAAGTTCTATAGCCAACCCCAAAAAGTTGGGACATGGGATAAGGATTTGTTGAGTTTTATTAATGAACAATGCGATACTGCACACAACTACCATAATCCAAATTTACTGAACAAAGCATACTTTCAAATCGAATTGTGTCCATAACAGTATCATAAAAAAAAAGTTAGTCATTATAATCAATGTGCCCATATTAATGTCTTATCATCTATTTAAAACTTATCCACAAGGAAGAAAACTTCAGCTTTCTGAATAATTCAGTGTTTGATAGATTTGCTTTACATAAATATGATTTAGTGATTAGTATGAAATTTTGTAGTATTTTACCAAGTCTAAAATGATACAACAGATTGAAGTTATTTGTCCAGCAGTGAGAAAACTGGAAATAAATAAACTTAACAAGTCATAAATGAACAAAAGTTTTGTCTGTGAACAAATGGTTGGATGAAAATGATAGATATAACAAGCATGAGTTCCAACAAACTTAGGGGCATTATTATCTCATCATCAATCATGACAGTCAATAACATGTGGATACAATCATACAAAGGAGATCTCGAACTTCAGTTCTAGATTAAAATTTCATTAACGGAAGCAAAATTAATCATTGAAATTTCATTAAATTAAATGAAAGCATTATTATTATTATTATTATTATTATTATTATTATATATATCCTTTTGGGTTGTTTCAACAAATTAATTTCCACCACTGTCCTTGTATCCATGGTAGTATTTCTCCTCCTCTTGTAAGGGGAAGGTTGGGGTTGCAATCTTGATGTTGTTTTCTAAATATATATTAATTTCCGCTACCATAGTAGCCGGTCTTTAACCAAAAATCGAAGTCAAATGCCTTTCATGGGAGTTTAAACCAAAAGTTCAAGTATCATATACAATTTCTATCGAGTGATGTTTAATCAATTGCATTCGTGATCATCCGGGTGCCTCATGGGAAGATTCAGGGAGGTGACTCTTCACCATAGCTTCCGTGAGACCAACCAATGTGCCTATTTACTAGATAAGTTGGGTTGTAATATTTCTGCAAATTTTGTTGTTTTTTATGTTCCCCCTGCTAGTATCACGCTTGGAGGCTGATGCTGGAGATACAACCTTCTTTAGTTGTGTAGCTAACTGTTATATATATATATATATATATCCTTTTTTTACCAAAAAAAAAGGGGGGGCTAAAATGATAATTGCCACTGTGCACAAAGTCTACTGTACAATTGTACACATACGTACTATACAAGTCCTTTATCACGTGATTTAAGAGCTTCAACTAACAACATTACATTGTCCACACTTCAATAATTTCAACTCCTATTACCGAAAAAAAAAAAGATTTCAACTCCAGACTTCTGATTAACCATCATCACTTCAGAGATAAAGTTGGTTTCAAGTTTATGTAAGTTTGAGGTTTAGAGTCAAAACATCAATGAACAAGAAGTAAAAAGTTCATATGAATTGTTCTGAAGCCAAACAAAAGCCTGTGTACCGATTAAATGTGATATATATAAATATTAGAGACAATATATTTACTATATATATATATATATAGAGAGAGAGAGAGAGAGAGAGAGAGATTACACAAAATAAAAGATTCAGATTTGGTCCATTACCAAGTTTATAATCTTCATGAAAATATTGAAAAATCTAACCGAAAAATCAACAAATCAAATTGTATATTCAATATACTTATAACTAGAGAATCAAAATTTCACGTAAAAAAAGAAACTTACCTTAAATTTCGCGGGAATCACCACAAAACATTTTAGAACCGCAAAAACCCTAAACCTAGCCTCTCAAATTCCAGCATTCACTTTCTCACTCTTGCAATCTCTATCAAGAAACAGAGGGAAAAAGTTTTCCTGAAAAAAATGGGGGAAGGAACTGAGGAAGACGAAGAAGGCGGGCGCCAAAGCAACAGCCACGTCAGACGACGCGTGTCGATCTATGTGACGGTTTAAAATCACCAGGTAGGTGTATGAAAATATGAATATGGGAACAATCAATCCGGAGGAATGAGTTGGAATATTATATTATTTTATTTTATTAGGAGTACGTTTGCCATACACGTGTCTTTTTAATTAACGAGGTGGAGTCGCTAGCTGGCTCGCCAGCTAATCGCACCTTGTCGGACGTTTCCAACGTCTTCGGGTCCCTACAGGAGTCAGAGAGATTGGTTATTGGCAATTCTGGTGTCTTAAAACTCGGCGACTTACCCGGAGAACCCGGTTTTACTCTTGACAAGGGACTGTAACTTCTCTTCCTTATTTATTTAGTGGCAATGGTTTTCCTTCCAATTCGTTTTTACATTTATTTTTTATCACGTGTTATTAAAACACCATCTTAAATATATATTTTTAATAAATTATTATTATTATTATTTTTAGATATCATGCATATCAAAACTTAGTAATATCAGATTTTGAAAAATATCACTGTTAAAAATTAAATATTTCTAATAAAATATAATAATTTTTTACAGTTATATTTTTTAGAAATAGACTATTGTTCTTTTTTTTTTTAACATGCATCGGAAATATATCTGATCTAATTGTTTGTAATTTAAAATATTCAAACTGCATTGATATTTTGACAACGAACGATAAAAATAGGAATAAGGAAAGCGACCCTTATTTATTTATTTAGATTTTGTACCTAAGATTCACTCTATCTTAATTAATACTAAAAAAAAATTTCAACCATTTATTTATTTATGCCAAACATATAGTTCACTAGAGTTAGTTGCTAAAAAGAGGAGGAAAGTAACAAATGAGCCAAAAATTTCATTCAAGAGAAATGGAACCTATAACCCCATCCAATAAAAGAACTGACATGAACCACTAAACCAAAACTAATGATAAATCTTATAATTTCGGAGAGTGAATGAGAAATTATTAGACCTGGTCTTTGTAATTGAAAAAGAAGAAAGAAAAAAAGAGAAAAAAGATGGGTAGAATAATGAGAAAACTCATTAATGACTGTACTACAATCGTGTAGAATAATACATCAATATGAGTCGAGTAAGATTCCTAAGTTTGATTTTTATCAATAACAAGGAATAAAATTCCAAAAAGACACACTATTACGAAGAATGTTCAATTTTGTTAAAATGTGCCTCTCTTTTTTTCTGTAAAAGTTGTGAACCCCCTAACTCCTAGTTCCAAGTGGGGATGATAACCTGCCATACCAGATGAATTTGAGAATAGCATGGTGGGGTGGTGGGGGGAAAGTTTGTGGGTTATGATTTTAAACCAACACTAGGTTTGTCTACCAATAGAAGCTAGCCCTTGTCTAAAATTTTCAATTCTAATAAAACTAAGTGTTAGTACATTTTCATATACTTGAATTCAAAATCTCTTCCCAAACAATTGGAATACATGCCACTAAATACAGTGTTTAAGGGCATGAATTTATTAATTCAACCAGGTTGATATTGGGTGTATCCGGCCCAAACCTATGCTATCCTTATTTTACAAGTATCTAAATACTGTAGAGTGCAGACAATTTGCTCGTCTGTACGCATCTATTTATCACCCCCCAACTTGTATTTTTCATTTTTTCGCATGCAACAAAACAAGTGTAAATCAGATTTAGTTTCTAATCTAGTCAATTGCAGTCAACAATGAAATATCCATTCATCTTGTGGTTTGAGCTTGAGAAGTAGGTACAATATCAACAGCTCGGGTAAAAGAAACGGATAACAGAGAAGCAAAAAATCCAGTAACAGAAACCCAACTCAACTCGGAACTTCAAAATAAGACACAAAATTACGACATGGGCTAGCTCAATACATGGTCAATAATTGCACCTATGTGACACATGAAATGAACAATTTGAATATTTGAGTAAGCTGTCCATTAACATCCTGAGATATATGACCCTCAAAATGAGGTGAAATTCTCTATATTTCCATGAACCATAAAGAAAAATTAGTCTCTCTTCAGTTTTTCATAGGAGGGAAAAATCATTGATGAAACTTCATATAGGCATATAGCTAATATACATCATGCAATGGAGACACTCTTCCAATTCTTCAAAATCTTTGTAGATGATAAATGTGTTGCTTGCATCCAGAGCTTTTGCACGATCCTGACTACATCCCCCGACTACTTGTTCAGCATCTACTCTACCAAGCCTCGAAAATCAACAAAAACAACGCTATTGAGGAAGCTGACATCAACTATCAACTTTTTCAGCAGAAGCAATGCTTAAATCGTCATGAATTTGCATCAAACAGACATTATCAAGATGACGGAGGAAAAGAATGGCCTTTCCTGCTATATGTATCATCAACTGTGTAGATATTTTATTTCTTGATGCAAATCAGATTACACAGCTGCACATATTGCCCCTGAAATATGGAGAAACAAGTTAGATCTTTTATCCCTGAGAAGAAACCACCACATACCCAGGAAGGGAAGACCCAACATTATACCAATGTAAAAGTGCCAAGTCCACCTCCTAGACCCTCCTCTAGCACAGGACAACATATGATAAATCCTAACTTCTTGAATCTCTGTCTTTTTTATTTTTTTAAGATCGTTTTGAGACAACTTTTTTCCCAATTTGACAAGGAATCTTCCATGGATAGAGTTGCCAAGAAGAAAGGTTATCCACAAAACATACAAGGGGGAGTTTCATAGTGACATGGTCTATGCATGCACACCATCATATGTCTTTATGGGCATTACTTGTCTGTGTGTTTTAAGTTGTTCTCATCAATTCGAATCCTCTTTGGGGTGCATTATGATCGTCTTTTACAACCTTGATACAAACCCTACTTTAATTTTCAATTGATAGGCCTAAGGCCATATAAACGGTCTTTACGTCAACCACATTCCATTGTACTCCATAACAATTAAGTTTAAGATTTTGGACAGAAGAATAAAAGTACTTAACTTGGGAATCATTCAGGATATCTTGTGAAGTGGTTGAGAAGCCGCCATCAATTGAAAAGGAAAAAATTACAAGAACATTCCAATAAAAAATTCGGAGCATATCTGGAATTTGTGAGGTGAAGAGTCACAACTTATGATAATTCTTTTGTTGTTTGAAAAGTTCATCACTTTTGTCTAACAGGCAGCGTAGCTGTCCATTCAAAAAAAAAAAAAAACCATTGCCTATCGCCACTAAAAGAGAGATCAGGTAATGATAAATTTCTTTTGAAATCTATAAAAGTGAAGGTCCCTTGGACCAGAACCAACTATGGCAGGGGTGGGGCATTTCAGACAGAACCCTTTCACCATCCCCTCATGGATGTTGAAGATGGAACACCTCAACTATAATAGGAAATAAAGCTTGAAACAGAAACAGGCCATATGCACTATTTGTTGTTCTTATTTACTCGTGTGTGTGTGTGTGTGTGTGTGTGTGAGAGAGAGAGAGAGAGAGAGAGGAGACCAGAATTCCAGGAGGAGCAGCAAAACTTCCCTTCATCAACATGCTTCACATCAAGTCCAATAAACCATGATCCAGCACTGACGTCATCATGAGCATATGTACGCAGAATAGATCTGCAAAATAGAAGGATGGTCAACTCAGTCTTTCAAAGTATGCCTGTGTGCTGAACTTCTAGAAAGAATCTAAAAAAATAAAGAAAGAAAGAAAGAAAAGAAACTCACCTGTTTATTGAGATGAACTGAGCCAAAGCTTGTGAAATGACATATATCTCACCCGAAGCATGCCGGAAGTATCTGCAGCATGCAAAAACTTATTTTTCTTGGCAAATGAAAAAAATAAGGATGCTCTCATATTAGATGCACGTGGATTACTTCCTCAAATCATAGAATGAAACACTTACACATTGACTTTTGGTGTTAGCAAAAATTACACATGGCAAATGGTTGAGGGAACTTGCAGTACTAATATGTTTTCAGCAATGTGTGATTAAAACTTTGTTGATAAATTACAATATCTCAGCAGATAAAGGAAAAATACTTCATCTTTTGGTGGGCTGCTCTAACGGTCACATGGCCCCCCACGAGACATTTTTCTCACACAACTAAAATACCTCCATATTTTCCAGATGCTCGATGCATCAACAATTCCTCAACTCTTGTGAGAGGTGGAAGTTGCTCATAAGTATGCAACCCTGCCGATAGGCAAGCATGTGAATCTGATCTGGGATGATAGTAATGCTTGTAATGATTGTTTTTCAATGAAGCTCTTGATAACAGAACTATAATGCAGTAATTGTTTATCTTCTAATATAAGCTATAAGATTAAACCAAATGATTTATAACTCACGATTTTCCATCACCGAATTTCCACCAGTCTGGTTCATACCATTTGTGGGTCCTACAGAATTCATACAATATAAGAATAAATAAATTTATAATCCAATATTTAACATCTTGCAATCATTAAAAAAAAAAAAAAGGGATTGGACTCACGGCTCAGAGAAAACTTCGCCTGATTTCATACACCCAATATAGACACGGGGCTTGTCCAAATGAGCAGCAAGAGTTGCCCCAAGGGCATCTGTATAACAAACAAAGGACAGGACACACTGGTAAGCATGTACTGCAAATTTATACTCCAAGTTCCTTGGAATGACCAAGGAAAGTGACCACCAGCACTTGGTACCATAACAACTTTATGAGAAATTAAAAAATAGCTATTACAAACTGAAAATTCCAAAAAATAAAAATAAAAATAAAAATAAAGTTTCCAATGGTTCTTTATGTGAATTAAGGGTTCTTTCACAACCAAGAAGGCTCTTCTCTTCAAAATTGAAACAACTTCGTGCAGGAGAATCGCACTATACTGTTTATTACTTGATCCAATCAATAAGGACTACATACCAATATTAACATAAACATCATCATTGACCTTAGCATAGAACTCAGCATCCCAGTTCTCTACAGCATGAGTAAAGAACAATTTCGTCTTTTTTGGAAGCTTTTCAGGTGCCTCCACAAGATCATCCTGTTGGGGAAAGAAGAAAGAAAATGACATGCTAATATTTGCTCCATCTAACTTGCAAAAATATAAGCATCTAGAATTTCTCCCAACTCATATATAATAAATCAATAATGTGGCGTCACTACTTAGTAAAGGAATCATTACATGATAATAGAAAAAGGGTTGTATTAAAGCAGATTGCAATAAGCTTTACTTATTGTTAATAATTTGAGGCTTCATCAGCCAAATTATGTTTTACAAGGGTGTTATCACTTCTAACTATAAGTCAATAATCAACTGAAATCGGTTCTGATGGTAGCCATGGGTTAATCTAGTTTAATAGGTCTCCAGGCAAACATTCAAACATTCAAGATCAAAAGAATTGTATTTTTCTCTTAGAATTCAATTCTTTTAGAAAACCAAAATATTTAAGCAACCATATTTTCAGGTTTGCCAAATATAATAAATTTTTAATCTTCTTAACATATTAAACACTATTAAAAGTTTATTCATCCGAAGTATGAACTAATTCAGCCTATGAAATTACAAGGCATCACTAAAGTTTAAATCCTACCAAATATTCATAAAGTAACTTCAAATGATAATTGAACATACAAGAATAATGAAGTCATTGGTCTGCCTACTTTCGCTGTCAATATCCCTGTCCAAACTGTCTCCACGATTTGCACTGA
Source organism: Hamamelis virginiana (assembly GCA_017140935.1). NCBI lineage: Eukaryota > Viridiplantae > Streptophyta > Magnoliopsida > Saxifragales > Hamamelidaceae > Hamamelis > Hamamelis virginiana. The sequence goes on from JAESVK010000818.1 coordinate 475,832, forward strand.
AAGATATATAAAACTTTAGTAAACAGATAAGTTTAAACAATTATTAAATACAATCTTGGGTCATTAAAATAGAGACCTTCTTCCTATTACAAATCGTAAAACGATGCCCTTTTCATCCTCCATTTTTTTCAAAGATGTACCTGTACATATAATATTTTTAGATTAGTTACTACCTACGGAAACAACTATAAACAGAGGTAGAAAGATACTTGAATATTTCATTTCTACATTAGAAATCCTTAGATTTACATACTCAAGACCGTGGGAATTAAAAAATAATGGAAAGTAGCAAAACTTGTCACTGAACAGAGGGTTACAAAAAGCCCATTGAAGGCACTATCTCATGAGTCATGATCCTTAAGACTGCCCATGCTACTTCGGAAACATCCTATAGGCTTATCATAAAGATTTTTCCACTTTGTAGATAAAAATGCCCACCTCTATGTCCATGAATTTGTGTTTTCACTTTGTACACACTATGTCATTCATGAATTTACACTAGAAATCACCAAAACTGTAATAATCCAAGTTTTTGGCAACTACTAGGAATTAATTGCTGCTAATTTATCTAGGCTCTATATATGTATTAATGTATGCTACCAATAGAATCCTCAGAGGTCAATGACTTCTGTTGTACACATGAACGATCTAAATTAATTCTTCACCTTATCACTTGTTGAAGATATTCTAGGTTCCTTTGCTGTCTTTCCCATTCATACCATTTATCCATCTTAAAATCCTCATATTGTCTTTCTTAAGTGCATGCTTTTATCCATTTCTATGTTCTAAATCCATAAAACATAGTTGTTCATTAACTACATCAATCAAAGAATAAAGAGTGAGACTCACAGACAGGAAGGATATTCTACCAGTTGGCATCCACGCCTTACGGATTGCATCTCTGTTTCTCTTGCGGCCAAACCTCGTAGTGATTCCAACAACAACTAATAGCTTTTTTTTAGAACGAGGCTTATCCTTCTCCGAGGCATACTTTGAAACAAAACCTTCTTGTCTAGCTGCAGCCAGCTCCATCTCAAGCGCCGATAACTTCTTCTGTTGTTCCCTAGAAAATAAAAGAACCATCACTATAGATCCAATATCATATACGATAGAATCTTTCAATAAGATTCCAACATAGAGGACAAATAGAATCAACTTACCTACATGCTATGATTTTCAGTGTGTCATCAACAGATATGGCAGATTGTCCCTGAAAAAAAATGCAATACGGATTGTCTAGTTAAATTTTCAACGAATAAATTTCCATAAGGTTATACAACAGAGAACAGTAATTTTCGCAGCTGTTGCTGAATCAAAAGGCCAACCCATAAATCAGCGATCTACCAAAATTTCACATGTTATATACTCCCAAAAGAACGAGGAAATCGATTGGTGGACTACGGAGATCAAATCAAGCTTTAAGAAGAAAAAATAGTAAACTTACATAAGCGCTATCATCTATCAAAATCACAATGAAGTTGTCTCAAAACCCTATGTATAACAAAAATGAACTGACTCTATTTTACAGTCAAACTCCACATGTTACAGACAGAAGCCATATTAACAAATAAGAAAGCTCAATTCGGACCTACAAGTGAATTGAAAATGATAATAACATTAGAGAGAGAGAAATTACCTGACCAGTTCTTCTATCAAGCTCCTTAACCAAATAAACCCTATTCTCTGCATCCTGCCATATTCTATCAATAATACATTTTCATCAATCATTCAGTAAAAAGTTGAAATTTTTAATAAAAATGGCGAGACTGATTCAAATCCTATTTAATGAGACCGCTTATACCATAAATCACAAAAACAGCCGACAAATCAAATTAATAAAATAAAAGGCCACGTGATTGTGTATGGAAATATATATATATATATATATATAGAGAGAGAGAGAGAGAGAAGGGGCTAACCGGCCGGCGACGTAAATGGAAGCCATGGTAGCGAACATAGCGAGCATAAGAGCTGAAATTCGAGATCGGAAAGAAAAACCAGATAGCCGGTTATTCAATGCCCGGCTATGCATTTCTTCTCTGTTTTCTCGATTCAATACACAGATACAAGGAACGGTGGTTCTTCAGACAATCCTCATTCACCTCGACGGGAATCGAATTTGGTGAATTTGTGTACGAGATCTGTACGTATTAAGAACTCGAGGGAAGAACTGAAACTTAACAATGAAGAGAGAGAGAGAGAGATTTTGGAATTGAAGAAGGTTCGTAGTGTGTAGACGGACGGAGACGTTCTAACCGATTTCTACGTTGCGGGTCTTTGGACTTTCAATAACAAACGGCGAAAAGGTAACGGGCGTTTCTTCTACAAATGTGCTTAATGACGTTTGTCCTTCAGTTTTTTATTTATTTATTTATATGGGCCTATTAAATACCTCCATTACAACATCAATACCCACTAGTAACTGAACTGTAATTCCCTTTGAAAAATTATTACGAGAACCATTTACAGGTTGTGTTTGTGGGGCACCTCATACCTTGACAGTTGGCAGTTACTACTCTTTCTTTTTTTTTTTTTGGATAATTATTACTACTCTTTCAATCTGTACCCTAAAACTTTTTTTTTTTTTTTTTGACTATATATATTAGTAGACTTAATTGTTAGTTATTAGTAAGCGACAGGAGAAAACAATACTTTATGATGATTTTGAACTTGAAATCTCCCAACTCAAAATCAAGAGAAATGTTTTGTGAACTATATCTCGTTGATAATACTCATAATATTAATAGGCGGAGATAGAAGTTTACTCTTACCACAAAATCTCGTTTAATATTAACATATAGATATCAATCAGTTTTACATGCTTGTATTTGAAAACTTTTTCTAAAAAATGGAGATATTTGTCACTAAATAAAAAAGTCAAAATGCACGAAAGTGAATGTTTTACTGTTCTACATGTTGACTGTTTAGTTTAAAAATTGCGGCCCTTTAGTGTTGTTTTTTTTATAAAAAAAAATAAAAAATAAATGCTTAAAAGAGGGTCACATTGGACGCTTTTGAAACATGAGAATAGGATTAATTAGTAATAAAAATGATTGGAAACATGAGAATAGAATTAATTAATAATGAAAATGATTGGTTTTAGACCTACACAATGACCATCCATGTACAAGTTGGGTGCCACCTCGACTAATATCACTAATATACTAAGTTTTAAATTCCATATTTTCTTAAATAATTTCCTCTCAAGCATCCCTGTTCCATTAAACCAAAAATTGTCAGTTTGATGATACGAGAAATTGATTAGTGTGGTATCCATGCCTTTTATACACATAAAGACAACATACATTAGTCATTACATGACGATATTTGATAGGTGACATGTGCCTATACAAGTATGTATATCCGTCTCACCGAGTAATATTATTCAATAGTTTTGTTTTGTTGTATTTTATTGCTAGATTCATGTCTCATTCTTTGTGTTTTATTATTTCTTAACGTAACTTAAGATTTTTAATCATTAAAATATTATTTACCACCTTAATGATCAATGAAAAAATTTCAAAGAGAATAATTTTGATCATCTCAAAATAAGGTAAAGCTTGGAGGCACCGCTGGCCTGTTGGTAAAGTGTTGGTAAAGTGTCTTGGTGGTTATACCAGACACTTAGGTTCGAGTCTTACCTTCACAAAGTGGGAAAAGTTTAAGAAAAAAGAGATGATTACTTCATATCGTGTAACTCATAAGCTGAATAGAATTTTTAATAAAAAAAAAAATTAAAAAGAAAAAGAAAGAAGAAGGGGCTTACCTAAAAAAATATGTCAAGTAGGGGTAGATAATCATGATTGTACAAAAACTGAGAGGAGCTAAGTGAAATTTCAGAAATTACAAGGGAGAACTATGTTAATTTCAGAAATTGCAGGAAGGTTTTTGTAATTTACACTGCAATAATGGGGACCGGACAAACGAGCGATTCGTGATTCATAGCTCATGAATCATCATCGCCATCTGAGTATTTAAGCTGTTTTCTGTCACAGGCTTTTAGCAAATAGACTATCATCATTCACGATCGAAGCAGGCTCGAATCGCTGAGAAGAGTCTCTGATCTCCGAGTCTTCCATCTTCCCAATTAGATCCGAAAATGAACGACGCAGATGTCTCCAAGCAGATCCAGCAGATGGTCAGATTCATTCGCCAGGAAGCAGATGAGAAGGCCAACGAGATCTCCGTCTCTGCTGAAGAAGTAAGCCAATTTCTCTTATATGTGTCTGCGTGTCTTTGTTTCTGTAGCGAATTCCATCACAGTTCTTGTTTTTCTTCACATTTTCTGCAAATCTTAGTTGATTTTATATCGCACAACAAGAATTTTGAACTCTCTCTCTCTCTAATATCTGTGTGTGTGTGTGCGTGCGTGTGTGTGTGAGATAGTATTGATGGTTGAGGGATTGCTTTTTTGCAGGAATTCAACATTGAGAAGTTGCAGCTGGTCGAGGCAGAGAAGAAGAAGATCAGACAGGAATATGAGCGTAAACAGAAGCAAGTTGAAGTTCGAAAGAAAATGTGAGATGCTGAGCTCTTTTCTTAATTTCTCTTTTTATTTGTTCGGACCTCAGATAATCACATTGTTACTCAACCTCTATAGGTATATTTGTTTTAAATTTAAGACATGGATTTCATATCAATTAATATAATTTTAGATTGTTTTGATTGTATCCGTATAATTAATCGAACTAATCACGGAGTGTTGTTGAAATTTATTACTTGACGCAGTTGTCGAAATGCTTAGGGCATAGTTTTATGATACGATTACTTACTAGTCCAGGATAAGCTCTTATTCTATATGGGAAAACTCCAACGAATTGTTATTCAGAAAAAGTTCATAGCAATAATAGAAAGGAAAGAGATTTGATCACTTGAGATTGTCCACTCATTGTTCCCATGTGCAGGTGATGTTCACCACCAATGCTGGCTAACTAAGTTTTTACTTAAAAGGAGCAATAGCAGTTGCTTATATGAACTTTCACTAAACCCCTTCCCCGAGATTATAGCCAAAATAAGGAAGTTATAATATATGTATAATTTGAATAAAGCCCTGTTGAACAAATCAACTGCTGAATTTGGGAACTGACAAAGCATAGTTTGTTTTTTTTTTTGTTTTTTTGTTTTTTTTTTTAAACACTGTTTACACTTTATATAAAGTTGAGATACTAAAGTCTTCCTCATAGGATGCCATTGGATAAGTTGGGACTTTTTGATTGTTATATGTTATTAATTTCAAAAACTGCTTTCGTTGCACATTCCCATCTAAATTAGTTTACGAGGCTGCTTAACCTTGCTGACTTGTCTCCTTGTTGATTTTATTCTTATCATCATCTGCATGTTGATGTTGCCGTGTTCTTGGTGGTTTCTGTCTTTCAATTCTGATGCATATCATGTTAGCCAGGCACCACACTAAGAAAGAATAAGACTCCGTTGTTGTTGTTTCAATCTTTTTTTAACCTGCCCCCTGTATAATGTTTTAAGCTTTCTTTTTTTTTTTTCCTGTAAATTTTACCTTGTTATTCTATCTTATGTATTTTCGAAACCGGTAAAGCAAGCCCTTTAATTTGGGAGGCGGCTTGGTTGGAGACCTTATATTGAATTGGTGGAGATAAACTCGGTTGTTTTGAAAGGAAAGTAATGTCACAAGTTTCTGTAACTTTCTTATATTATGCACATTTTCCATGCTGAAGTACACAAATGGAGCCATGAAGGGAAGAGGGCCCTTATTATTGTTGGGAGAAGAGATGGGTATGAAATTCAAATATGCAGGACGACTTAAAATCACCATTATACATGTTACTTGTTTATTAATGAGAGAATCATTTTTAAAAGAGGTTCTCAATGGAAGAAATCTTTAGCTGGCTTCACCCCTTTTAGATTTATACAATAGTATAGATATATAAACTTTCTTTATATTGTTTATTGCAGTGAGTACTCCATGCAGCTCAATGCTTCTCGGATCAAAGTTCTTCAAGCTCAAGATGATGTGGTTAGCTCCATGAAAGAGTCAACATCTAAGGAGCTCCTGCATGTGAGCCATGACCATTATGTATATAAAAAGCTTCTCAAAGATCTCATTGTTCAGGTCAGTAAAAACAATGTCTATTTACTATAGTTGTATTTCATATAATTCGCTCGCTGTTAGATCATATTTAATACGCGGGAATAAATTGCTTACATATTCAAGAATATGATGGAATTTTTTTCCTATGTATAATGTATCAGTGTAAACCTTGGTTCTTTTCTTTCAGTTTTTTGTGAATCTAAACACATTTTTCTGAAAATTCTCTCTGGGAGGCTTGCCGTGAAATTATAGAAATCCAAATCTCTCTTTCTCAGAGAACTTTCAAGAAAAAAAGAAAGGAAAAAAGAAAAAGAAAAGGAAAAGAAAGGGACAATCAGGACAGGGGAAGCATTAGAAACCTTGTCACTTCTATAGTTCCATACACATTAATTCTTTGCCAAAGAAAATAATTGTGGTCAGTGAGAAAATAATATAATCAGTATCATGATTGATCCTTAAGTTCTGCTTATAGAAAGCAAACCCACATTATTATGATATTTGGCGATGGCTCTAATTTTCTGTAATGTTATTGGTGATGGCCTGTGCGACATGGACTTGGGTACATGGTTGGGTATGCATGGCCATACCAATGTCTTGTCATGTTGACACATAATCAAAGGTGAAGCAAAGGGTCCGGGTAATATTAGATGATAGCTATATTTGCATAAATGGATCCATTCTTGGGTATGGGATTTTGCTTTCAAATTCTATGGAAAACAAATGAACTGATCCAAATTCCATGGGGCATCATATATGCCTTTAAGCTTTCTAATTTCTGTGAATTCTCCCAAGTTCTAGCGTGCTTTATGGATAAAAATATTAATTATCATAATCTAGTGTTTTGGCTCTAAAGGTCATATGTTTTGCAGAGTTTGCTTAGGCTGAAAGAGCCTGCTGTCTTATTGCGTTGTCGGAAAGATGACCTGGATCTGGTGGATTCTGTGGTGGATTCAGCAAAGCAGGAATATGCAGAAAAAGCAAGTGTTCATCCACCCGAGATAATTATCGACAATCACATCTTTCTTCCACCTGCTCCTACCCATCATCATGCCCATGGCCCTTTCTGGTATTTTAAATTGAGAAATTCTTTGAAATAGCCTGAACTTTACTTATTTATATTATATATTCACCAATTTTTCCAAGGCCACTAACCATGAGCATGATTCTATATATATATATATATATATATATATATATGAAATTGTTTTTGCACTTTTATTTGAGATTTCTTTAAATTGCCTCAAGCAGCAATATCCAAAACCAGTATGTATATATATATGTATATAAATAAAGTCAGCAAAGAACACAAGCCCTTGGATTCCCATTCACTTAATGGATGATTCATCTCAAGATTCCAATCCAAGAGCTTGTGTTCTTTGCTGACTTTAGTTAAAGTCAGGCACCCCTGACTAGAACATTTTTCTATATATATGTGTGTGTGTGTGTGTGTGTGTGTTAATTTTCACCCTTACTTATTAGATTTCTGGAGCTTAATTTGGAAAGATATTGAAGGTTAGACACTTTCTTAGCAAAGGAGATTCAACTAGAACATAATGACTACTAACTACAAGTTTTTTCCTCTTTAAGTTGATTATATATTATTAAGTACCATGGATTTGATCGTTCATTCTTCTTTTCTGTAATAACAACTAATTTAATCTTCAAGGACACTGTAAAATTTATACAGACATATATTTGTATAGACAGAAATTTGGTGAAGTATCCTGCATGAGATTTATCCTTTTGTTTTGGGGATTGGAAGAAAAAAGTTGCACTGTGTGTTTGTGATATTGATGATTCCCTGGCTTAAAAAGATTCATGCATCATTTGTTATTTATGCGGATCTCAGGGAACCCATAAAGGGGGCAAAATAAGTTTATTCTGAATCCTAGCTGGCCAGTAGACTGGTACGCTTCTCTCATAGCTGGTTTGTGAAAAGCAGCCGTGGTGGGGGTTTTCCAATTTTTCTGGGCCAGCCCCCCTTTTCTGTGGTTAATTGAACAGTAGTCACCAAAGTTTTATCAGGTTTAAAATTAGCTAACCAATTTTTTAGCTTCCCAAACAGCCTTCTTGTTATTGAAAGAATGGAGATAGGAAAGCCCACTGATTATGATTTATTGTTGTTACAGCTCTGGAGGTGTAGTGATGGCTTCTCAAGATGGGAAAATTGTGTGCGAGAACACTCTCGATGCAAGGCTGGATGTTGTATTCCGTAAAAAGCTTCCAGAGGTAAATCTGTTTTAAGTTTATTTTTGTTCCCTCTTCTCTCCATTTTATTGCTTTCAGTGCCACCCATCACTCGGTTGGATAGTAATATTAACTCTCTAATCCTTTGCTTGGCTATATGCGTGCACACACACACACATTGCGCGCCCGGCCCTCGTGTTGCATCTTTTATTCAGCCATATCTGTTAATGACTAATTGATGATTCATTGTATGTGCACTGTCATTAGTATGGATGATAAGATGTTGATATCCAAGCTTGAGCCAAATATGCGTATCAACAAGTTAACTACCTACATGGGATTTTTTTTTTAGGTCATAATGGGATTTTTCTTTATCCAGGAGTGCTTTCATTGCAAAATATTCACCACTCCTCTACCATGTTCATATTTTTAATTTTTCTTCATATTGCAGATCCGCAAATGGCTTTTTGGACAAGTTGCTGCATGAAGGGCTGGATTATTTTGTTTCATTGCATCTGGTTATTTATTGAATCTTCTAAGTTTAGAGATTGGTCTTTGAACATAGAATCGATTATTGTCCAATTGCTTGTTTGTGTACTTCTCATTGTCTTGTTCTCTAAATGCCTTTATTTTATTCCAACCAGTGAAGCTTTTCTTTGCTTTTGTGCTCATATGTCAATTGGAATTTGGAAAGCCAAAAATACTTGTTTTCTAAAATAAATATTTTAAATGCTCCCAGCTTAAAGGTGAGTACCCCTATTCTTTTTTTATATTTCCATCTCATAAACGTAATTCCGACTGATATGAATCTGAAATTGTTAATCTTGCCGATGCATGAATGTATAAAATGTCCTTGAATTCTTAATGCTACTATTGGATAGCCCCTTGAATTCTTAATGCTACTAGTGGCCCTAGTATGGCATGTACTTGTGAGGTTTACTGTTTCAACAATCTGAATTTGCACAATCTTGTTTTGTGCGAGTTCAAATTATTGGGATAAATGAGCCATATTGGTTTGTGATATAGTTCAGAATTTTTTTGAATTTTTATTATATATATTATGAAAGGAAAAAAATGAAAGAGGCAAGAAAGCTTACTATCAAATTCTATGTCAAACAAAAATGTTCAAATTCTACTTCTATTAAAAATGTTATTTTTCTAAGAAAAAGTGAAAATATCAACCGTATTATTTAGCAATCCTAGCTCTTCCACGAAGAAGTTGCTGCAAGTCTGCAACTTACAAGATTGGGAATTTGGGATAACATAGCAACATTTTTTTCTTTCTTTTGTGCCAAACAATGGAAGAAATTTTAGCTTATCTCCAACCTCACAAATACCCTCACTGGTGTAACGAATGCAAAATAATTTTGAACCGCGAACCTTTTTATAAACAAAAGTCTATATTGATGCTGAATGGAGATGATGTGCCTAAGGTAAAACAATTGTCTTTTAAAAAGTAAAAACGGTTCTATTAACATATGCCCAAAGAACACATGTTAAGGTATATATATTAAATAAATTAAAAAACGTGTATATATATATATATAGAAATGGTCCATTGGGGTCCAGACCCCATTTGGATAAATACGGTCCACTTCTCATTGGGATAGTTGAGACAGATATTTTAAAAAATCGATCGTTTGATTAGATACTCCTATTACGTATGTCATGTCTGCCAAACGATAAAATGTCAGTTTTTTTCACAGTCAGTTTTCTCATGAACTAACCGTTGGATCACTGTGACTTTTGGCAGACATGACATGCGTAACAGGAGTATCTAATCCAACGGTCGAATTTTCAAAACACCTGTCCCAACTATCCTAATGAGGAGTGGACCGTATTTATCCAAATGGGGTCTGGACCCCAATGGATCATTTCCAATATATATATATATATATATAATATTTTTTTCATATATATTTTTACAATTTTAATTGGTAACAAAACTACTGAGGCCACTGACCACCCAAATGAGGATACTCTACTTGGGTGATGTGTTATGATTTGGATTATTTGTACATCACCGAGTGAAAAGCAAAGCATTCAGATCATAAAATATCATCCAAGTATATCCAAGTCCAAGCAGAGGATCCAGACCACCCCCAACCGCATCCCTGCTAAAAAAGTAAAGAACAGTGTTTGTTTTGATAGCAAGACTACTGGTAGGGATGTCAATGGGGCGGTTTGGTACGGGTCACCCATTTTCCAACCTCGTCCCATTTAAAAAAATTTCATCCCATTTTCGTCCCAAACCCATGACGGGTCAGGATTGAGAATTCCATTCCCGTCCCAATTAAAAGACCTCATTCCATCACCATCCCGTTCCATTTACTATTTTTCTTTCTACTTTCCTCAGTTTTCTTAACACCAAAACAAATTACAAAATACATCGATAAACATTAAAGATAATTGGTACTTTTAAGAGTAAAATAAACTAAATCCCTTAAGGGGCATGATTGAAATTTCATTTTATTAAGAAGTGGCTTAATTGTAAAATACTTATAAAAGAAATACAATAAAAATATATAAATATATATAACCAGGATGGGGCGGGTTTTTAAGCCTTCATCCCAGACCCGCCCCAAACCCTATAAGGTTTTAAAAAAAAATTCCAAATTCACTCCTAACTCTATTAGGATGGCCCCAAATCCATCCCAATAGGGAAGGAACGGGTACCCACCAGCGAAATTGACATCCTAACTACTAGGTATCAGAACGGTATTTTAAGGTGGGTTTTAGGCGAGATAATGACCATAAAGGCGGTGGGTTTAAGGATTATAGATTTGCTGCATCTCAGCACATACTTTACTTTTTAAGAAAAGGATCCTACGGCTGAAAATGATTGAAGATCAAAACGCAGCATATTATATCGTTTCTGATGCCTCAACTTTCGGGTAAATTTATTTTTTGCAATATGTTTTACACCTTCAGCTGCTGTTTTAAAAGGTATAAATTTTTAGATTAATTTTTTTTTTCTCAGACAATATATAAATTTATAGGATTAATTATTAGTAGTTAATAAAAAAAAGAGTAATAAATAGACGAATAATTTTGTTTACGAGGAAGGGAATGCAAAGCCTTACCCTTTAAAAGAGAGATTTTGGTGTAAAATATATATACGGAAATTTTAGTGAGAACTACTAGACGACTACTTTTTTGGTAATGTGGTTTTTCAGCCGTAGGATCATTTACAATTGTTTACACCTCAGCAATTCATAAAAAACTAAGAGCATCCACAGTAGTGTAGTCAAAAAAATTTAGCCAAAGTTAAATTTTGACTATAAAAGGTCGCTTTTCGCTATTTGGCTTTTAGTTAAATTTTGTTTGCCACAGTGTAGCTAATTTTTTTTTTCTAAACCCTTTTATTCCACTTTTACCCTTATTATTCCTCATCAATTATATCATATACCCTTCATTCATCTACATGACTCAAACGACTATTATTTTTAATTTATCAAATTAATAATTTTTAAATTAATATTTTATTATTAAGTTAATATTAAATTGTTTATAAAGGTTTTTTTTTTTTTTTTTAATATTAATTGTTAATAAAAGAAAAACATATATATCAAATTAGAATTAATCTCTTGGGATACAGTTTTTGCGTTACAATTTTACAGTACATTCTCACTGTGATAGATGGGACAAGTATTTTGAAAAATCGACCGTTGGATTATATAATCCTGTTACGTTTGTCATGCCTGCCAAAAATCACACTGATCCAACGGTTGGTTTCTGACAGTTGCCTTTGACAAAAGCTGAGACTAATGAACAAAAATTTGTCAGATTTTTTCACATTCAGTTTTCTTGGAAACCAACGGTTGGATCATTGTGATTTTTGGCAAACACGACAAACGTAACAGAATTATCTAATCCAATGGTTGATTTTTCAAAATACCTGTCCCAGCTATCCCATTGAGGATATACTGTACAAATGTACCGCAAAAAGTGTACCCTAAGAGACATCATTTCTCTATATCAAATATTTATAATATCACATTGAAGTAGCCCATTTGAAGTAATTACATTGTTTCAGGATTAGATGCAGTTAGTATTATTAAACCCGGACCGAACTGACCAGTTCATTGAACCGTGTAGTGGATCTCTCACCGGGTGGTTAAACCCCTAAAACCCATATATCTAATGAAATTCGGAATATTTGATGAAAACCGTTCAGACAGATGGTTGAACCGGTGGGTTTCCATTTTGTGAATGGAACCTGGCGGTTTTTTCTCAAAAATAAAAGGGACCAAAATGTCTAAAATAATCCCTTTCTCTTTAAAATCTCTCATAGACTTGAGGGCTAAAAGAGTAAAATACTCTTTAAAACACCCCAAATAGCAATAAACCCATGGCAGATTCGTTTCACTTTTCACATCTCACTCCTAGCCTCTAAACACCCACGACGGCCCCTCTCCCCACCGGTGCCCACGGCGGAACACCCCACCGCGGTGCAGCCTCACAACCCTCACGGTCCTCACCCCACTGCGGCATAGCCTCACGGCCTTCAGCCTCAAGGAGTCACGGCCCTCTCACGGTCTCACACCACGAGCGGCACTGCCTTCAAGTCTTCAACCTCACGGTCTGTACTGTAAGCCTCAAACTATTTTTGGGTTTTTTTGTTTATTTATTTATAATCTTATATATGTTTGTTTGATGCCTGTTGCTTGAATTTTGTGAGAAAGTTGTTTGGACTGTTGAATGATGATTTTTTTTTTCCATTCTGTCCTGTTTGGTTGCTGAGAAACTTTGGTGAGAAAATTTCTTTGGTGTGATTCCAACTGTCATATATGGAGGGCAAAATGGGTTTTTGCCACAAATTTGCAGAATCAGTTGGCTTTTGCTGATGAACAGTGAGCAGCAAAAAGAGGCCATTTTTTGCTCGCCACTGTTCATAGAGCAAATTTTTTTTTTTTGCTTTAGCTAGACTGCTGCAGTCGATTTTTAGCAAAAAAATGTGGTTTTTTGCTTTGGCTGTTGGGATAGCTACACTGCTGTGGATGCTCTAAGCCTATGCTGCAATTTGCTGCATCAGCAGCAAAACCAGACGCGGGTTTAAGAGCGAAGTGGAAGGCGTGTACCTGCTGGTTCGGCATCCCTAATGCAAAGAGGAGGTAAAGTCTTACTCTCTCTCTCTCCGAGCTCATAGACTTCAATTTCAAAAAGAGTTCGCAAACAGATTTCGAATCAAGTTTATAGAAAATTTTGTTGCTGCAGTGAAGGTTAGAGAATAAGTTAACTCCGACTTTGATTCCAGAGAGGTAATGCAAGTTATTTGTTTTTTATTATAGTCTATTAGGTTGCAGTTACAATTGTACGGTTGTACCTCGCATGTGTGTGTATATATTTATGGCTGTATATGGAAGAAACAATACGACAAAGTCTAAAGGGGTAGGAACTCCTCTACTCTGCTCGGTTTTTGGAAAGAATGAGGGAAAAAGGAAAAATACGTTCCCTTGTTCTTTCCGAGAACCAAACTGAGTCCTAAATTTTTCCTTTATGATTGCTTTTAGACAATCTTGCAGTTCTAAAAAATTATCCTTCTTGAATCTCATGAATTTGATGTGGCAATGGCTTTTTGTGAAGATAATGGGGAATCGAGGGTCGGCACACACACAAAAATGTATTTAATCTTGTGTGGAGACGTGACCGCTAGTCTTGTGCAATAACCTCTGGTAAATTTTACCAGCTAACTAGCCTAAGCCTATGGGTAAACTCGCCATCTTTTTGGGTTTGGATATCTGATTGTTTCTACGGAAATTGTTTCCTGGAAAGGGTGGATAAATTTTCCATTGTAATAATGAGAAGTGAATATTGGTTGGAAAAGATTACTATGAAGAAAATTATGTTTCCAATTAAATGGAATATGATCAGTATGTCTTATGAGCTAGCAAACTGAAATATGAATGTTTTAGTAACGAATAACTACTGTAGAAGCAAATGACACAAACCTTAATATATATGTATATATATATAGCTAGCTGAAGTATCACATTATGCAGGGAAGATCATGCTTATTAAATTACTTGTTACTATTTATCTTTTATTCTTTTTGTTTCTTTATTTTTTTTATAATGTGTAAAATTAATAAAACTGAGTACAGTGCTTGAAATATTACTTTGCCAGTGCATTATGCTTGTGATTATTATTATTATTATTATTAGGGCATTTTACGGCAATGGGGATTATATGTTAGTATGAGGATTGAGGATTATTTGTTGTTGTTGGAATTATATGTTAAACATTTTTCACAATTTAAAAATATTGATGTGGCATTAAAATCAACAACTGATTTGACTCATAAAACAACATAATGACATTTTGGCGATTGAGGATTATTAGTAAAACTGCAGATTCTATACATAGTTGGAGATTGTGTATTAGTATCAGGATTATTGGTTAATGTAGTGGTTGGAGATTATATGTAATCTTTGGTGATTACCTGTTATGGTGGGGATTATGAAGAAAATTTAAATAATTTTTAAATATTTTAACTGTTAGGAGGGTATTTTCATTCCAAAAAAATAAAAAACTCCACTAACATGAATATTGAGAACCTAAATTCATTGACGTAATATTTTAAACATCCGGATCCATTGCATATAATTCCTTATTTCTATACGGATGTACTTCTTTAACTAGTACTGATCCTTTTTCGGGTTTTATACTTTTCTTCAATTGCAGAGTTCGCCATACTTATGAATGAATGGCTTGGAGAAAGGTTGGTAAGAAGGTTAGTTTTCTTGTATCAATTTACATACAAAAATACAATTTATTATTATTTTTTTTGGTGGTTATTTTTAGGATTATGATTTCCGTTGAGACCTAAAATGCAAAATATAAGTATTCATAAACTTTGCATAGAGATATCTACCTTAGAGGAGTATTTTTCTTTTTCCAAAGCTATCTTGCTTCGCGCCATTGTCATTTCACTGGGTTCTTCTAAGTTTTCACCAGCCAATTTTGTAACGTTTGGGCATCTGAAATATTCTGAATTGTATTCTTATATATATGATCCTATGTCCCTTTTTGTGGATCAGTTTTCACATCAATAACTTGATCCCACCATCTATTTGAGAGAAAATAATTGAGTCTACTTTCCAATTTTGTAACGTTTTGGTATCTGATGTCTACTTTCCATGTCTCCAGTTGCAAAGAGAAGGGAGTTTACAAGTTAGAGGATTTGAAATCCAGGGAAATGAACTCCTGTTATTTTCAATTTTTATTACTTCCAAATTTTGCAATACAACCACAAGCTTAACAAATCCTTTGTGCCCATGTTCATATATCTCTCTCTGTATGTAGTTGTGAATTGAACCTTAGATGTTTGTCAAAATATCTTATCTACCTTGGGGTACTTACATTGTTTTACTTGGACCTTGTTATTTATTTATTTAGGGTATTTGTGCAAGTATCACAAAAGCTTTGAACTCAACAACTCCCAGAGATGCAGCTGTGTCAATTTCTGCATCTACCTTTGAGGATGCAGTGAAATCAACTTTTGCTTCAGTCAGATGCAAACCAGGTAAAAGAGTATGGATACTTTTATAGTTCTGATTTTTTTATTAACTTGCCTATAAGTTGTTTGGTTTGTTTTATTACATGTATGTTATAGGGACTGGATCCTTTTTTCTGTTAAACATGCTATTTCCAAACCATCTGCATTTAAACATGGTTTAGAACAATCAGTCAGTCAATCAACAGTGCCTCATCCCATCTACTTGGCTTGTAACATGAATACTGTTTGGCAAGCTAGCTACTTTTACATGGGTTTGGAGCATTGACAGAAGTTTAAGAAGAAATATGGGTCAAAATCAAGAACATTTAAAGATTATTTTTGTGTTATCATGTGTTCCACAAATTTTGTTCTGCAGAATTCTCTGTTGATTCAGCATTATGGTGTGCTTATAATGGTAGAGGTTTGACCAAGCGACCTTTAATACGGTAAGTTGACATGTTTTTGATCTTATCTTTTCCATGTCTTAATTATTGACTACAACCTTATGCCTTGCACCTTTTTATTGTTTTTTTCTTGAAAAGTACAGGTGTTAGTGGGTAGTTTACTGTAGGAAAGCCCTGGTTGGGCTTCTATGTAATTTGTTTCTGTTAGAATAACGAAGTCAAGCGGAACTCATTAGTTTCCTTTTTTTTTTTTTTAATATTTTCTCGGTTGAGGTTGTCGGCTATGTCTCGAAAGTCTAGAGTGCAGTCCTTTGTGTTTTGATTCCAATCAAGAGACTTTTTGAGGAAGAAAGGGTCTAAGGTGCAGTCTGAATAGGATTAAAGTGGCCTGTTGGTTTTACTGTGGGCCAATTTCAGGATCGTTTCTCTACAATGAAAGATGACTTAATCAAAATATTTTCTGAGTTTCATATCATTTAGAAATGCACTAATTTCATCTTTTTTGTTATCGTTTTCAAAATTAAAGCCACTTCCTCCATTGGTGACAACAGGCCTATCAATTAACTGAGCAGCATTATAAATTTGTTGCCAAAGTCTTGTGTGTGAGACTTGGAACTATTCCAGATGGAGTTATCTCTCAATCCTGGATAAATGTTGTCCTTGTGGCTAATGAGTGCATGGAAGATTGCCAGAGGTTAAATCATGAAGTGGTTATAATTATGATTTCAAAAAAAGCCTCATGCAATCAACTCTTAAATTTAGTGTATGCTGAAAATGGAAGTCCCAAACACAAGGATTACCATGTTTTCGAAACAGAAACTTTATTTATTTATTTGATTTTGTGTAGTAGATGAAGTTAGAAGCTATAGAGGAGCCGTGGCTCTAGCATAATCGTTTGAATGGTTGAAAGTTGTGGAAGAAGAAATAAATTTCACTAATAAAGATGGAGTTTTGAATCTAATTGATCTTCCAAATGGAAAAAGGGTATAGGATACACGTGAATTCTAAATTAATATCTAAAGCTGATGGTATTTTAGATTAGTACGATGCTAGACTTGCAGCTATGCTGCTAAAGGTTGTACAAAGAAACTCATGACACCTTTTATTATATAGATTCCCAACTCCTCTCATGACTGCCTGCCCTTCTTCGCATTTGTGTCCCCCTGACACCTTCTAGAGCAATAGCATCCCATTGGATCACCTCCTCTGTAATCCAAAATAATTCCTGACCTGTCCTGTGCACTGCATCTACCAGCTTAGCTATGTTCAACAAGTGGAGGATGGGGCAAATGGCCTTCTCTACCTGTTGGCAAGCTGAATATTGGCTGGCAGGTTTTTCAACTCAGCAAGCTGAGTAAAGTACTGAAAATATCCTTGTCACATGATTTCATTTTTATATAACTAGATGTAGGTTCCATAGACAAATATCTGAATTGCAATTTTTGCAACAGTTCTTCCTCTTCCAGGATTGGGTGGCGTTCATCCAATGTTTTAAAGATTGGGCATGGTATTCTCCGAGCACAACTAATTTTTCATTGCCTTCTTAATTTAATTTTAAAGTTAAGCCAAATGTTTCCTGTTCCTTGTACTTTCCCTGTGAAACATATGCAGGGAGTTTAAGCACATGGTGTTGGACTCATCAAAAATCATAAAATTACACGCACACTGTTTAAGGGTGCCACATAATCTCAAATCCTGAAGTGCTGTCGGCCTGTTTTTCCTCTTTTTGCGAGCAGCCATCTTTCTCTTGGGAATATAATAGAAGTCGCTCATCTGTCTAATAGATATCAATTAGGGCATGGATACAGTGAACTGAGTAAATGTAACTTTATTAGTAGTGGAAAAACTGGTATGGAACTCAGTTTTTAATTAAACTAAAGTGAGTTGGTTTGGTCCACTTGTCAGTAGATCCATTTGTGTCACTATATTTCTTCTGAGAAATATTGAGTAGTTTCAGTCTCTGTTTTTTGTGTTTGACCATGGTTTTAGAAGCTCTTAATTCGCGTAGTCATTGTTCATATATTATCAACAATTTCAAGGTCTACATGAGTTATGCTAAATACTTTATGGGTCCTTGTCTTGATTAAGTAGACTGAGGAGGCTTCTCCTTTCACCAGCTCGGCTTATTATAGTGAGAGAAGAAAACTGGAAGAATTTAGAGTTAAGGGAATGGGGAAGATG
>JAESVK010000818.1:494175-520848 GCA_017140935.1 Hamamelis virginiana
GAAGATGGGAGCAGGCTTTTGTAATAATACTGTTTTTTAGTGTGCTGGCTTCATGCAAATCATGATAAATTCCACTGCAATGTTTTTTGCAATCTGAAAGGAACATATATTTATGCCTTTTTCTTTCTGTTGAATAACTTGATAAAGTGATAGTTGTATATTTGGTATTTGATGGTAGAAAATTTATTTCGTCCTGAACCTAGGCACTGTATTAGGCTGATTTTAATGCTTGAGGCATATATGAAGATTAAAGCATATAATAAGTTAAATATGGGATCAAAAGATGATAATTTAATCTTCCTTAGGTGTTTTCATGCAAGTCCTGAACTATTGGCTAGAAGAAGAGATGGTGACTCATTTGGTTTAAAAACTCCGAAGAGAGAGAAGTTTGTGAAGAAAGACAGTAGGACCCAACCTCCTGTTGAAGCTCCATATGTGCCTCCTAAACCGAAAAGAACTACCAAATCATTGCCAGATAGAACAATTGACATATTTGAAGGCATGACCATTGTTGAGCTTGCGAAGCGTACGGGTGAGTCAATATCTAAGCTGCAGGATATTCTAGTGAATGTTGGGGAAAAGGTTGATTCCGAATTTGATCCTCTCAGCATTGACATTGCGGAGCTGGTAGCAATGGTATTTCCCCTTCTTGGTTGCAGTAATCATGTACTCTCATGCAATATAAATGCTAAAATGGCAAACTATTTACTGATTGAAATATATGTACACACACACACACAAACACACACATATTTACTATAGACTGCCTATAGAAGTTTAGTTAATAGTATAATTATGTTCTGGATGGCATGTAAAATCCAACACTAGCTGTTTTTGGTAGATCTCTGAGGGTTAGAATCCTTACTTGTAGAGCCATTGTGGTCTTCTCAATGGAGACAGTAAAATATGCAAAGTTCAAAATAAATAGTTTGTGAATTTATTCAATTGAATCTCCCTGATTTTATTTAGGTACATTCTTGATTCCCGATGCACTCCATGTTTACAACACCAATCAGACAAGTATTATCATTCATTTGCCTTGGTCCTGAGTCACTGGCACCACATTTTTGTTAACTGCTCTAGTCATAGTCCATAGATCTTGTCACTATATTGTGTGTTCGGCATGCTTTGCATTATAAGCTAGCAGGACTGCTATGGAAACTTCAGTTCCTTAATTTAGGATTTTTCCATCTTTGCAGGAAGTTGGGGCCAACGTTAGGAGGCTACACTCCAATGAAGGTGCAGAAGTTCTACCACGGCCTCCAGTTGTAACAGTCATGGGTCATGTTGACCATGGTAAAACTTCTCTTTTAGATGCTCTACGTCAAACATCAGTGGTAGCCACGGAAGCTGGAGGTATAACTCAGCATCTTGGTGCATTTGTTGTGAGTATGTCATTAGGAGCATCAATTACATTCCTTGACACCCCCGGCCACGCTGCATTTAGTGCAATGCGAGCAAGAGGTGCAGCAGTCACAGATCTAGTTGTGCTAGTGGTAGCTGCTGATGATGGGGTGATGCCACAAACTCTTGAAGCCATATCCCATGCAAAAGCAGCTAATGTACCAATTGTAGTTGCGATTAATAAGTGTGATAAACCAGCTGCTGATCCAGAAAGAGTGAAAGTCCAGCTTGCTTCAGAGGGCTTGCTGCTCGAGGAGATGGGCGGTGATGTTCAGGTGGTTGAAGTTTCAGCAGTAAAAAGAACTGGACTGGATAACTTGGAGGAGGCTTTGCTTCTCCAGGCTGAGATGATGGACCTGAAAGCACGTATTGATGGGCCTGCTCAAGCTTATGTGGTGGAGGCAAGACTTGACAGGGGGCGAGGTCCATTGGCTACTGCAATAGTGAAGGCAGGGACGCTGGTTTGTGGGCAGCATGTGGTTGTGGGTGCTGAGTGGGGTAGAATAAGGGCTATTAGGGATATGGTGGGGAAGTTGACAGAACAGGCAAAACCTGCAATGCCTGTTGTGATTGAAGGGTTGAGGGGCCTTCCAATGGCTGGTGATGATATTATTGTTGTGGATTCTGAGGAGAGAGCTAGAATGCTTAGTGCCGGGAGGAAAAAGAGATTAGAGAAAGATAGGCTTATGAAGATTGGTGAGGGGAGAATAGAAACTCCAGATACATCAGAAGAGGTCCCTGAGAGGGTTGAAATGCCAATTATTGTAAAGGCAGATGTGCAGGGCACTGTCCAAGCAGTCACAGATGCATTGAAAACTTTAAACAGTCCTCAGGTATGCTGAATGATTATTGTTGCCATATATCTGATTTGATGCTTTGTTTTCACATGCCAAAAATGTTCTAGTAATATCTTGTAACTTTGGTTGATATGATTGTTGGGTTTTCTTAACAATGTGAATAGTGGTTGCCTCTTTTTCCATAATTCCTTAATTGTTAATCCTGGCCCCTTCTGAAATGGCTCTTCAGTGTTTTAAGTGAAGCATTACAAACTGTTGCTACCTATAGTAAAATATCAGTGGTTTTTTTCCCTGGATGGAAATAATGTATTGTATTTTTCAAAGGTCATAGATCTCCTCATTCATTAACATGTCTCTTTGATCTCATTACCAGGTTTTCGTGAATATAGTACATGTTGGTGTAGGGCCTGTTTCTCAGTCTGATGTGGACTTGGCACAAGCCTGTGGTGCATGTATTGTCGGATTCAATGTGCAGAACCCACCTAGTTCTCTCAGTGTGGCAGCAACTCGAGCCAGTATAAAGGTATTGATCTCCCATTACTCTCAATGTCAAACCTCTCATGAGTATGTTAAATTCACTTTTGCTTTTGCAACTGTTCAAGAAATTTAAAAATCTATTTCGGTATTCTTTTACTTTTGGGTATGAGCAGTGGAAATTTGATTGATACCTTCCCAAGAATGGAAAGCCTGAGGAAGCTGTCTTTTATTTATTTGTATTTATTGTTTCTTGGAATGGCTACAGATAAAACTGCATCGTGTGATCTATCACCTTTTGGAGGACATGGGAAATTTTATAGTAGAGAAGGCCCCTGGGACTTTTGAGACCCAGATAGCTGGGGAGGCTCAGGTGCTGAACATCTTTGAGCTTAAAGGAAGAAGCAAATCAAAGGGAGATGATGTGAAGATTGCTGGCTGTCGGGTGATTGATGGGCGTGTTACCAAGTCCTCAACCATGAGGCTTCTGAGGAGTGGGGAAGTTGTGTTTGAAGGATCCTGCACATCACTCAAGCGAGAAACACAGGATGTGGAGACAGTTGGGAAGGGGAATGAATGTGGGCTTGTGATCCGTGATTGTGATAATTTCCAGATTGGAGACATCATCCAGTGCTTGGAGCAAGTGAACAGGAAGCCCAAGTTCATTTCGTCAGAGAGTGGGGCTGTTCGAATCGAATGCTGATAATTCTTCTGTGAGTAATATTTCGGCGACCAAAAAGTTAAAACTATACTCAATTTTTGATGGGAATGAGCACTGACATGGCCCAGATTTCATTGAAGTTTAGGACTATATGTAATGTGCTGCACAGCATGGTCTGGATTTTCTTCGTCGAGCAGACTAGCAGTCAGCATATCAGAAAGCCATTATTGTGAGGGCTAAAATTAAATCAATGAGCCGTGCAATTAAACATTTTTTTCACTGGGATCCGAGCTTTCTTCCTTTCTTGTTATGTGGATTCTTCTCAGAAATTGGAGAGGACGTTGAGATTGGATAGAGTAGAGAGAAAGTGAACAACAGTAGAAAAAGAGTTGAAATGATGGGCCTACACTTTTGATTTTTCTTTAAATTTATCATATACCCTGCCCTTCTCCCTTACATGAAGTCGGGTTTGATTTGTCTCCGAGCCAAAAAGGTCGGGTCAAATGTGGTGTACAGGCAAGGATTGTGTAGTCAAATAGAATTTTTATTTTAAAAAAAACTATACAAATATCCTGGACCAACTTGTGCACATTAGACTAAGTCTTGCACTCCGAACAAAGCTTCCGAAATAAGGCTTGCGTCTTGCAGTCCGTGGTCCCAGATATATGTTATCAAACAAGACTTGCAACTTAATATTTAATATTTAAGTTGTGTTCGACTAAATATTTGACATAGAGAATACATATAAGATTAATTAACATGTAATCCAACAGCTGTCAATCTCCCAAAATACAACTGCCACAAAAAATTATCAAAATTTTTATAAACTTCTTGTGGCCATGGATCTTGCCCATATATATATATACATATACAGACTTGCTAATATCAGGTGTACCTGATGCATTTTGCATCAGGTGCCATCCTTTACAGCCACCTGTGATGAATATTTTTAAAAACTGACCATTGGATTAGATACCCCTATAATATATGTTATGTTTGCCAAAAATCACAGTGATCTCACGGTTGGTTTCTGAGAAAACTGACTGCTAAAAAATGATAACATTTTAAAGAACAAAAAAGTCATAGTTTTTTAGCAGTCAGTTTTCTCAGAAACCAACCGTTGGATCACTGTGATTTTTGGCAGACATGACATACATTATAGGGGTATCTAATTCAATGGTCAATTTTTAAAAATTTTAATCACAGATGGCTGTAGAGGAGGGGACCTAATGCATCTTGCATCAGGTGCACCTTATAACAGCATCTCGATCTATTAGTAATTTATTATTTTATAATAAATTATGAGTAGAATGAAAACATGGAGTACTGATTAATTGTAAAATTTGAATTTCTATGTGCAATTAATATTGTGGCAGGAGGCTCGATCTATTTGTAATTTGAGAACAACTGCCACGTACGACTAAGAATAAATTAAACAAACATAAATGAGAGTGCACGTAAGACAAGGATTAGGATCCATTTGGAATTTTCTGGGAATAACACTGTACTTTCGTGGAGTAAATGGAAAGTAGTAGACAAACTTTATTTCTTTCCTTAAATTATGGGGTACGGTGGTTATGTAGCTATTCATGTAATTAATTCTGGAAGGATTGTCTCGGACTCGGAGTCACTGCCAGCTGCCACCTATAGTCTAAAGGTTAATAGTTTTTTGGTTTCTTTAAGCCTCTGTTTTGTAACTCGGAAAATTTATGAAAAAATAGCAAAAAAGAAAAAGAAAAATGCATTATATATAAATAAATTTATTTATTTTTTTGATAGAAATAAATAAATTTATTTATAAATGAATTTTAACCTGCATTATTTTTTCTTTTCTTTCTCATAAATTTTTTGATATTCAAACAAAATAAAAAAAAACTGACATTTTATCGTTCTTTAAGTGTCAGTTTTTTTTAGAGACAGTTTTCTCAGGAATCAACCGTTGGATCATTGTGATTTTTGGCAGACATGACATACGTAATAGGAGTATCTAATCCAACGGTCGATTTTTCAAAATACCTGTCTCAACTATCCCAATGAAGAGTGGACCGTATTTATCCAAATGGGATCTGGACCCCATTTGGATCATTTATATATATATATATATATTGTAATGTTTATTTATTTATTTTTTACATTTATATATACATAAAAATTAGAGTAATAATCACATAAAACCCTTTTAATTAAAAGGATATAATTTTTTATAGACATAAAATAGTAAAATACATAAAAGAGCTAAGGATCTAATCCATTGTTGATTTTTCTAAATCTGTTCTGCAACTTTTGATGACACCTGACACAGCATATATATCGTCTTTAATGGGGTTGGGTCCTCATCCAATGCAGTGTGAATCAATTCTTCAACTTTTGAACGTACTCTCTCTAGCTAGCTGTTGTTATACATATATATATATATATATATATTTTTTCTGTGGTGAGTTTTGGTGATATGATCTCTTTTTCTCTGGTCTACGTACCACTAACTCCTTACATTTGAATGAATGAATTCAAATGGTTAAAACTTAAAACCATTAGATCAAGTTAGCTTTTAGATTACTTAAATTAATAATTAGAATCTACTACGTACACAGTAACTCAAATTTTTGTCAAACCAACATACTCTAAATATGATGAGTCCATGGGATCGAATGACTTAATTAGAAGACTGAGAAGAGTAGGTGTAACTGCACGTGCAAGGTAGAGAAGGATGCTCATATATATATATATACAGAAGTGATGGCATGGTATGCCGTATGCATGGTTAATTATAATATTTTACGTACTTTAAGAAGTGAAAAAAATTAGACAATTTGAATATATAATTTTACATTTGGGCATTTTGGGTGTCTCTCTGCTTCAGTAGCTATTCTTGGAATTCAGTAGATCTCAGCCATTGGCAGGTATCAAAAGCTTCTGTGTTCAAAAGGCTGTTCTATCTATTGTGTAAATTTAGGCTTGTTCGGTGTTTAGTTGATTTAAGAAGATAATCTATTGGTGAGTGAATTGTTGGTGAAATAGCTCTCTCTCTCTCTCATCCTTATTATCATCATTTATTGATTGTGCATTCAGACACCGAAGTAATTACTCAGTGCAGAAGTAAGAGATCGAAGGATGACAACCAGGAAGAAACATTGTTTCAGGACTGTAAATGAATCTATAACAGAAGTCTAGCTAAGGTAATAGTTTCTTTGTTTCCATATCTAATTCTTTAATTCTTTATGCCTTTAATTAATTTCCACTTAGAAAGGTGACCATCTTTCCAACATATATACACTTACCATTTAAACAAATTAAAACCATTATAATTAGTTTTATAGAATCAAAATTTTAATTTCATGAAATGCCTCTATTTTTAATTTTTTTACTTTTATTTATGAGGATATATATATATATATAAAATTTTCATTTTCTTAAAATATTGTCTCGTTCATAGAGATGAATTTGTTCTCAAAAAATTATATGCAATATACCATATAAATTTTACAAAGAGTTCATTTGCATGCACAAACATACATGCAAATAAATTAGCTAGATAGAAATAAATAGAAAAAAAAATAATTGTATACTTACTATCGATCGAAGACATGCAGCATGATCATTGGTAAATTCTGTAATAAGTAAACCAATTAAATGGTCTGAAGTGTGACACTTGAGTTTCCCCATGCCCTGGTTCATATTATAATGTGCACAATTTTTAATAGGTGAGACTGGAAGGTTGGAAGAGACATATTATTGTAGGCATTTCGCTTTCTGCATTGATTTCAATAAATTTTTGAGCATGATATTATTGGGATTCTCTAATATAAAATCCCACGACTACACAAGACCAAATCATGAGTTGGATCCCATTTTTCAACATTTTCTATGCATTAAAATATGTTCTACTCCTTTTCTGTGGAAAAAAAAAAAAGGTAAGTGTAGGATGTTTCATAAAAAAATTAGGCAGGTGTTTATCATTTGACGAAACCTGTGTACTAAGAGACTACCATCAAATAATATATGGATCCTCCACTTGGGTTTGCTTGGTGCTTCGGTGATGTGTCATGATCTGAATCACCTGCACATTACCCAAATGAAAAACAAAACATCCAGATCATGACACATCACAAAAGCATATCCAAGCCCGAGTAGAGGATCCAGACTCAAATTATAGGAAGAAAAATGGACTAAATCTAATATTAAATATTTTAAGAGTAATGCTAGATAGGCCAAATCTTAGATTAAAATTTTAAAACTAAATAATGTATTAGAATAACATAGTTTCGATTTGTGTATGTTTAAAAAATGCATAAAAGTAGAGGAGATATCTTACAGACATCATTTGGTTTAAAAAATTTGATATAAAATTTAGTTCACTTATTACTTTTCATATTTTAAACCGAATGATGCTACAGTATAATAGATTATTTATTTTTATGCATTTAATTATGTTCTTCTATTTTTAGATATTTTTTTTTTAAATACAAAAAATAAAAATTTTATTTTACTGCCAACTTATTTAATTTAAAAATTTTAATCTAAAATTTAGTACAACATTCAATTCTGTAAAATAATTATCCTCTCAGGACGCAATAAATTTAATACAACATTCAATTTAGCCAAAATTGACCAACACTTAAATGACTATTAGATCACTCAAATGGTGGATATCTAACAGCCATTTGAGTGATTGCCTATTTAACTAAAATCATCTCTCTCTCTCTCTCTCTCTATATATATATATATATAATATTGAAATGATCAAGTAAGGGATACCTTATTTTATTAAAATTAGCTAATGTCCTATGATCGTCAGATCTCAACCATGGAATGAGATCTAACGATCATGAGACATTAGCTGATTTTAATAAATTAAGGTATTCCTTACTTGATCATTACTCATATATATATACATATTCTCGATTCTGTATATATGTGTTGACTTTCGTTAAAGTCAGCATAATGCTTTTAACTATTTGTGGAACATGTATTTTGAAAAACATACCGTTGAGTTGGATGCTCTTCTTATGGATATCATTCATGTCAAAAATCACAATGATCCAATGTCAGCTTCTCAAAATACAAACCGCGAAAATTGTGACAGCTAAAAACCCAACTGTCACAATCTTTCCTAGTAACAATTTTGAGATACTGATCATTGAGTTACAGTGATTTTTGGCATTTAATGACATGCATAAGTATAGTTTCTAATTCAACGACCGGCATTTAAAAAAATGTATCCAACAATTACCTATTAGCTTTATGTTTTTATAGCTAAAGCAAGTATATGCTTATACAACCTTAAATAAGCATGAAGATATACAATTAAGCACCGTGCAGTGTGTGGGGTTGGGAGGCTGGCATGAGCAGCTGGTTTTGTTTACTTTTTGGTTTACTCTCCATTTGTGCATTTCTTTTATTATTGTCCCTTTATTATTATTATTTTTTGTGTGTATCTTGTTCTCTCTTTCATATACCACTAATTCTACACAACGTCAATAAACCAACAATTTCCAAACATTTAATTGAATTTAAATGGTTAAAACGATTAAACCAAGATGATTTATGATTTATTTAAGCACCATTTGGATTTATTTTTTATAAGTACTTATTTGCTTTTTAAAAATTTTTCTAAGAAATTACATATTGCAAATTTTTCAAAAAGTAAATAAGTACTTAAAGAAAACAAATCCAAACGGTGCCTTAGTAATTAGAACCTACCATATATATGATAGCTAGTATTCTTTTTAAGATCGAAAAATGCTAAATGTTTCTAAAATGTATTCATAATGACATGATTTATAATTACCAAAAAAAAGAAAGAAAGAATAGAAAGTGATGTGGTTAATGATCTTCACTTTCCTTTTATGCCAAAATCCCCTCTTAATAAAAAGGAAAATGCTGTTGTTCCCATCCCCTCTTCCCGTGAATTTCCCGTGTGATATACGTGGCACTGACATGGATGTTTGGTTTTGTATTTGTAGCAACTTTTCTATCAATCTTGCTCCACTTACCAAAGCAAAGACTCGGTACATCTATAAGTGCACCCTTCAATCCAGCTTCATTTTCTAGGTTCCTTTGTAAGTGCACCCTTGATATATGTGGCTAGCATGTCTTTTACTGTAAAAGAAATGGCTAGCATGTCATTTTCTACCGACATGGCTAGCATGCATGTCTTTTCCTGTACATCTATAAGTACATCTATAATTGCACCCTTGATATATGTGGCACTGACATGGCTAGCATTAGGCTATGTCTTTTACTGAGAGAGAGAGAGAGAGAGAGAGTAAACAGCTACTTGACTGGCCATCCCCTTAATTTTGGAAAGAGAGAGAAAGAGTGAAAAACCATTGAAAGTAGAAGAATGCAGGTGAGGCTTGGTGCTGCAGCAGCAGCAGCCATGGTATTTTCTCTATGTTTTCTTTGTGCTGCTGGTTGGTTCTTCTTCTTCTTTTTTTACTGTGCTCCTTTTTTTTTTAATCCAGTCTTCCTCTTCTTTTTCTTCTTCTCTGTCTTCCCCTTCTTTCTCTCTCTTTTCTCTCTTTTCAATGGGTTTTCACTGTTTTATTCTTTTTTTTTTCAGTCTTCCTCTTCTTCTTCTCTGTCTTCCTCCTCTTCTTCCCCTTCTTTCTCTCTCTTTTTCTCTTTTTCAATGGGTTTTCATTGTTTAGTGTTTTCACTTTTTTTTTCATTCATTGTCTTCCTCTTCTTCTTCTTCTCTGTCTTCCTCCATTTCTTTCTCTCTCTTTTTCTCTCTTTTACTGGATTTTCATTGTTTGGTGTTTTCACTGTTTAGTGTTTTCACTGTGAGATGGGAAACCAAACGGGAATGGGGGACGAGACTCCTAGCATTACTCTAATAAAAATGATCTAACATACTTTTTTATTTCTTAACCAAAGTTTTACGTTTTTTTATTTCTTAACCAAAGTTTAACGTACCCTTGGAAAAGTGGAAGATTTAAATTTAGGGTGGGGCTATTTACAACCCACCTTTTACTAAAGGCAGCCCATTTTCTAAATACAACCCACCCATTTGTATTTTTACTAAAGGCAGCACAGTAAAATTTTAATTAATATACCCATTTTACCCTTTACTAAATACAACCCATTACATGACAAAAAAACTATAAGCAACCCATATTACCCCCAACACCATATTACTCCAACACCAAACCTAAAACATATTATTCCCAATACTTTTGTCTTAGATTTGTTTGTATATTATTGGTAAACATTATATTTGAATTAAACATGCTTTAAAATATGAAAAGTAGTACTCTATAATCATTATGGTATGATGGTGTTATGAAAAAAACTCATATTTCGATCGGAAAATAGAAAAAAAAAACTGTGTTCGTGTTCGCATTCGGCCTGGTAACACCAAATGTGAGGCTTTAGTATTCGGTAGGCCAATACCGAATATGAAGCTTTAATATTCGGTAAGCTAGTGCCGAATATGTAGATTTAATATTCGGCAATTACATATTCGGCATTCGATTACCGAATATTAAAGCTTCATATTCGGTGTTGGCTTATCGAATACTAAAGCATAACATTCGGTGTTGGCCTACAGAATACTAAAGCTTCACATTCGGTGTTACCAGGCCGAATGCGAACATGAACACTGTTTTTTTTTTCTTTTTCTATTTTCCGATCGAAATATGAGTTTTTTTCGTAACACCATTACACCATAATGGTTATAGAGTGCTACTTTTTATGTTTTGAAGCATGTTTAATCCAAATATAATGTTTACCAATAATATACAAACAAACCTAAAATGAAAGTTTTGGGGTAATATATTTTAGTTGGGGGTATCGGGGCTGAGGTTTTTTTTGCGTTTGTCGCTGTGGTTGCCGCAGTCTTTTGTTGTCATGGCTGCGGTGGTAGTGTTTGATGGTAGTGGAAGAAGAAGAACATAAAGAAGAAGAAGTTATTGTTTGAAGAGCTTGGTGATTGAAAGGATTGGGAGTAATGGGTTGTATTTAGACTTGGGGCATTTATGGTATATTAAAAATTTTATTTTGTATAGTAATGAGTTGCCTAAAGATTAGTGGGCTGTAGTTAGAAAATGGTAAAATAGACCCAATAAAAATTTTAAATGGGTTGCCTTTAGTAAAATGGTGAGCTGTAAATAGCTCCACCCTTAAATTTATTAGGGACGCATTGGAGCACATCTTTTTTTTTTTAAAGTACATTACCATTTTCCATCCTATAAATTTCCGCGTATGGACATGGCTTTGACTTCATGCACTAAAGACGAAGAAAAGTAGGTGTCACAGTGCATGAAAGATATGCCCAATAGTTTTTATATATATATATATATATATATATATATATGCAGAGGTGCTATGCTTAAGTGCATCTGATGTAATGCATTTTTTGTAGAGCCACTTGTAATACAAATTTTGGAAAACTAACCGTTTCATTAAATACTTCTATCATGTATGTCATTCTTGTCAAAAATCACTGTGATCCAATGGTTGGTTTTTGAGAAAACTGAACTGTGAAAAAATGATAATATTTAAAAAAATAAAAAAGTTACAATTTTTCAAAGTTATATTTTTCAAAAACCAACCGTTGGATCATTGTAATTTTTGGTAGACATGACATACATTATAGAAGCATCTAATCTAACGGTCATTTTTTTTTTTTTTTTTTTTTTTAAAGTAATCATTTTTGCATCATGTGTACATGATATTAGAAGCTCTGTATTGATAGGACTATATTTTTATGCCTACATAGGACACTATTTTAATGGCTGCTCCCACTGCACAATTAACAGGGATGTGCCAGCAAAAGCGACAAGGATGGTGATATCGATTTTATTTACGAGTATTTATTTGAGCACTGCTATCTGCTGGGATGGTCATTGATATGCATGTGTATAATATTCTACGTTAAAAAGGTTCGAAAAAGATAGTAGACAGCTGGGATCTCACTGACACTTCAAGATTGAAATTGGAGAAATATAGAAGCAACTAGAGGAAATTGAATAGCATAGATCGTACTACAAACCAATCTGCAATATAGTCTTGCTAAGGTAATAGCTTCTTGGTTTCGATCTCTAAGTGTTCAATATATTGCATGATTGGTCCAATTGCGATGCAATTACTTTTTGTGATTTGCTTATAAAGTTATAAAAATAGCAGTTAAAATTATAGTCTTTTTTTTTTTTTAATTGCAGGCGAGGATACAGAATGGGTTTCTGGACTGTTTTCTGTGGAAATCCTGAGTGTTCAAATGAAGTTGGAGAGAAATGCAGTTTTGGTTTTTGGGCCGTTTTCTATCCAAATTCATGTGTCAACAATATTTTAGTAATTTCTGTTGATACCCTGCTCTTGTTTATCTTCTTATATGAATTCATTTATATATTATCCTCGAGGAAGATTGTGTCGTCCCAGCAGCCTCGAAGCTTCTCTCCACTGCTAATTTTGTCAGCAAGTTTTAATGGTGGTTTGGGGTTAGTTTACTTTGGCTTGGGGGTTTGGATAATTATAGAGAAAGTGAGAACAGAGCAAACCAGTTTACCTCTGCACAAGTGGTTTGTGGTTCTGTTCCAGGGAATTACATGGTTTTCACTAAGTTTAATTATTATTGGGTTTACAAGGCAGAAAGTTCCAAGCATCACTGTGAGGATTTGTTCAGTCCTTGCTCTCTTGTTTGCAGGATTTCTCTGCATCCCATCTCTTTGGGAAGCTATTGATGAGAGAGCCACATCAGTTAAGAATGTTTTAGATATTTTGTCTTTACCAGGAGCAATTCTGTTTCTCTTTTGTGCTTTTGAGAGACAAAAATATAGAGAAGCTGACCCAGATATTGGAGCAGTGGCTTTCTATACACCTTTGGAAGGAGAAGAGCCTAATGGCAGTATCAAAATTAATTCAGAAGGCGATGTGACTCTGTTCGCCAATGCTGGAATACTTAGTAAATTGACATTTTGGTGGTTGAATCCTTTGATGAAAAAGGGCAAGGAGAAAACTCTTGAGGACAAAGATGTTCCAAAACTACGAGAGGCAGATCGAGCAGAAACTTGTTACTCGATGTTTATGGAGCAATTGAGCAAACGGCAACTAAAAGGCTCATCGGATTCCCCTTCTATAGTGTCAACCTTATTCTTATTGCATTGGAAAGCACTTTTAATTTCTGGGTTCTTTGCATTGACCAAGGTACTTTCACTGGCTACTGGGCCTCTGCTGCTTAGAGCCTTCATTTTGGTTGCTGAAAAAGATGAGGCTTTTAAAAATGAGGCTTATGCCCTGACTGCAGGGCTCTTTTTTGTAAAATGCTTAGAATCATTATCAGAGAGGCAATGGTTCTTCCGATCCAGATTGATTGGGCTCCAAGTAAGATCTTTGGTATCTGCAGCTATTTATCAGAAGCAGCTACGGCTCTCTAATGCTGCTAAGACGACATATTCTCCTGGTGAGATAATTAACTTTGTCACCGTAGATGCTTATCGAATTGGTGAATTCCCATATTGGTTTCATCAGATGTGGACAACCAGCCTTCAGATGTGTCTTTCATTACTTATTATTTACTATTGTATAGGATTGGCAACTGTTGCAGCTCTAGTTGTAATACTGCTAACCTTGCTTTCCAATTCTCCGTTGGCCAAATTACAGCATAAGTACCAGAAAAAGTTCATGGTGGCACAAGACAAAATGCTGAAGGCCTTTACAGAGGCACTTGCCAACATGAAGGTATTGAAGTTGTATGCTTGGGAGACACATTTCAAGAAAATAATAGAAGGCTTTAGGAATGAAGAATACGAGTGGATATCGGCAGTTCAAACACAAAAGGGATACTATCTGGTTCTGTTTTGGTCATCTCCCATTCTAGTATCAACTGCAGCTTTTGGGGCATGCTATTTCCTTGGAATTGATCTCAATGCTAGTAATGTTTTCACATTTCTAGCAACTCTACGCATTGTTCAGGAGCCTATTCGGTTTATCCCTGATGTTGCAGGAGCGTTCATTGAAGCAAAGGTTGCGTTATCTAGGATTGTGAAGTTCCTTGATGCACCTGAGTTGCAGAAAAGGCACATTGAGCAAAAATGCAATGGGAAGGAGTCCATTGTTATCAGGTCCATTGGAATTTCATGGGACACTAATTCTGCAAAGGCCACACTAAGGAACATAAATTTGGTGGTTAAACCTGGAGAAAAAGTAGCTATTTGTGGAGAGGTTGGCTCTGGCAAATCAACCCTTCTAGCTGCAATTCTTGGAGAGGTTCCAAAAATTGATGGCATGGTAAGTCCTCATTTTCTTTTTCATTTTCTTTCCTAGAACACGGATAGTGTTTTCATAGCCAAGAACTAGAACATAGAAAATTTCATTTGCTTATTCATACACATCAATTACTTGGTCGATATTAACTTCTTGGAGAAAAATGAAGTTCAAGTGATTCAATATGGTTTTATTAAATTTAGGGATTTCTGGTAATAATGGAGATTTTTTTTTCTCAAACTTTTGGGATCCTTTCTTCGCAGGTTGAAGTTTATGGAAAGATAACTTATGTTTCGCAGACAGCATGGATCCAAACAGGAACTTTACAAGAAAATATCCTGTTTGGGTCAGCCATGGATCCACATAGATACCAAGAAGTGCTTGAAAAGTGTTCTCTAGTGAAGGACCTTGAGATGCTTCCATTTGGTGATCTTACTCAAATAGGAGAAAGAGGTGTTAATCTGAGCGGAGGACAGAAGCAGCGGGTTCAACTCGCACGCGCATTGTATAATGATGCAGACATATACCTCTTGGATGATCCATTCAGTGCTGTTGATGCAAAAACTGCAACCAGTCTATTTAATGTGATCAAAATTCTCTTCCCTCTGCATTTTATTTAACAAATTATAGTGGTTTCTGAATGAAAGCTAATATGGATTGTGGCCAGGAATATGTCATGGGAGCTCTGTCAGGGAAGACGGTCTTACTCGTTACCCACCAAGTTGACTTCCTCCCTGCATTTGATTCTGTTTTGGTCAGTTACCAGTGAAACATTATCCTCCTTTAACTATGAAGAAGCATCCTTCTTTCATCACTCAAAAACTGAAAGTTGAAATTAACTTTTCCTTTCTTGACATGTTGCTGTCAAATATTGTTCACAGTTAATGTCTGAAGGGGAAATTCTAAGAGCTGCTACTTATGATGAGTTGCTGGTTTCAAGTCAAGAATTTCAAAACCTTGTCAATGCACACAATGACACTGCTGGTTCTGAGATGCGCTCCGAGTTTGCTTCTTCCCAAATACCTAGAACCTCCAAAGAAGAGATACAGAAAATTTATAGCAAGGAACAGTTAGAAGCACCTTCTGGAGATCAGTTGATTAAGCAAGAAGAAAGAGAAGCAGGAGACACTGGTCTCAAGCCTTACATACAGTATCTGAAACAGGGCAAGGGATTCCTGTACTTTTCCTTTGCAACAATGGCTCATAGCGTATTCATAGTTGGGCAGTTGGTACAAAGCTATTGGCTGGCTAAGAACCTCCAGAATTCTAGTATATGCACAGCAGAACTGATTGTTGTTTACTCGGGGATTGGGGTTAGCTTGGTGTTGTTTTTGTTCCTTAGATCCTACTATATTGTTCTTTTAAGTCTTGGGGGATCGAAATCTATCTTTTCCACACTGACGACCTCTCTTTTTCGAGCACCAATGTCCTTTTATGACTCAACACCTTTGGGAAGGATACTAAGTCGGGTAACAGTCTCTGAAGTAAAACTAATATGCAAATTATGCCTCAGGGAACTCAATGGGACTCACATTTTTGTTTTTCTTTTGAAGGTATCTTCAGATTTGAGTATCGTAGATCTTGATTTGGCAATGAGATTCACTATTGCTGTTGGGTCAACCATGAATACATACTTGAGCTTTGGAATATTGGCTTTTCTTACTTGGGAAATCTTGTTTCTCATCATTCCCATGGTATATCTAATCATACTCTTACAGGTACTACATACACCAAAATCAATGGTTTAGTATCATTCTTTGACCCCATATCTGCAGCAGAATTTTTTTTTTCTGAACCCAACAAGCAAATAAATCAGAAAATCAGAGCGGAGTTTATGCAGATGGATGTAGGGAGGCAACTACTCCCCCATCTTGTTTAGATGTGTCTTGTATAAAATCTTACACTCATACATTTTCAATAAATAATTCCGTTTATTTGGTTTTATTTTAACAAATAGAGATACTACAATGCTTCTGCAAAAGAGTTGATGCGTATCAATGGGACAACTAAATCTTTACTTGCAAGTCATCTTGGTGAGTCCATTGCTGGAGCCATGACAATCAGAGCTTTTGGGGAGGAAGATCGGTTCTTTTCAAAAAATCTAGACCTTATCGATGGAAATGCTAGTCCGTTCTTCCACAGTTTTTCAGCAAACGAGTGGTTGATCCAACGCCTGGAAATAGTGTGTGCAATAGTTCTCTCTTCCTCAGCACTTGGCATGACTTTGGATCATCTTAAAAGTTCTGCCTCAGGTTTGTCTGTTCATTTCAATTGCACAATTATTTCTCATTATTTTATACAGCTCAGTTATATACTTGAATTTGTTGGTCCTTGTGAAGCTTAAATTTATCATTTGGCTAAGCTTCAATATACAAAATTTTCTGTTACTTAGAAGTAAAATTCAAATTCTCAACTATTGGGGAGGCAACTCAAACTCTACCTTGTGACATCTTCGACCTAAACCGACAGTCCAATTGTTTATATCCGAGATTTTAAATATTTTGTTATAAATTCAAACCATATCATGCCAGCTTGTCTCTCTCCCTTTTAACATCTTGAACTTGCAGTAACTAAAACCTTGTGCCCGGCCAGTAAAAAATCTTCAATTTTTTTTTATGAGGAGAACAATATTGCAAATAGTGACACTTTCCAGAGCACAGGCCACTCTCTGCCTCAATCCCTACATGCCCAACCATTCATAGTTCACATAAGAAACTAGGCCTAACCCACGATGGCGTGAATTTACTCAACAAGCAATGCCATATGGCTGATGAGATTGGAACTGAATTAGCAGATAATCCACAAAAAAACTATGATGATGTCAATATGTTGAACCATCTAAATAGTTCAATTTGAACCAATAAAAAAGAAGAAGGAAAGAAACCATTATGGAATAGTTGTGTTATAAACGTTTTGATTAACAACAATTTGATGGCAGGGTATATTGGAATGGCGCTGTCATATGGTCTTTCACTGAACTTGTTCCTTTCCGCTTCTGTCCAAACCCAGTGCTTGCTAGAAAATTTGATTGTTTCTGTAGAAAGGCTAGAACAGTACATGCATATTCCCAGTGAAGCCCCAGAAGTGATAGAAAGCAATCGACCTGCTCCCAATTGGCCTGCCGTTGGTAAAGTGGAGATCAATGATTTAAAGGTAAAAATGAAATTGATACAAGAAGTTATTTTCTGTATCTACTACAAAATTTTTCAAGATTTAAAGAAACTAATCTTTTAGTTTTTGTGACAAAGCAGATTAGATATAGGCCCAATGCTCCACTGGTATTGCGAGGGATTAGTTGCACATTTGAAGGAGGGTACAAAATTGGGATTGTTGGCAGGACTGGAAGTGGGAAAACAACTCTAATCAGTGCTTTGTTTCGCTTGGTAGAGCCTACAGAGGGAAAGATCATCATCGATGGTTTAGATATTTCTCAAATTGGGCTTCATGATCTGAGATCACATTTTGGGATCATTCCACAAGATCCAACACTTTTTGGTGGGTCTGTAAGATACAACATCGACCCATTATCAGAACATACCGATCAAGAAATATGGGAGGTAAGCTTTTTTGCTGATGTGGTTTGGTTGTTAGTTTTACAATGAATTATGATGTGATATATACAAACTACCAAGTAATTAAAGTGGCCTTTAAGCTTTACTTAAATTATGGTGACCATAGGAAAAGGTATAATAAAGCATATTCACTTAGGGGATCGATCATTGAGAAAAGTAATTGCCATGCATGACACCAACATCATAGAAAGTCTCACATATATCCTAACTTTCTCTAGCTAACTAGAAGTAATTTTCACGGATTTGTGAAGGTTCTTGAAAAATGTCAGCTTAGAGAGGCAGTTCGAGAGAAAGAAGAGGGCCTGAACTCCTTAGGTAAGAAACACATGCAGATTAATGTATGTGAAAATACTAATATTTGTACTATAAAGAATGATAACCACCTAGTCGGATTGTTGCAGTTGTACAAGATGGATCAAATTGGAGCATGGGACAGCGACAATTATTTTGTTTGGGACGAGCTTTGTTGAGAAGAAGCAGGATTCTAGTTCTTGATGAAGCCACCGCATCGATCGATAATGCAACAGATTCTATTCTCCAAAAAACCATTCGAACGGAATTTCAAGACTGCACTGTTATAACAGTGGCTCACAGAATTCCAACCGTGATGGACTGCACTATGGTTCTAGCCATTAGCGACGGTGAGTTTGATATTCCATGCCTATGTACATTCCATATTAATTACCAAAAAGCTAGAGGAATCATTGAAAATATTTCTTTCAAATTTACAGGCAAGTTAGTAGAGTTTGATGAGCCATTGAAATTGATGAACAAGGAGGGATCATTATTTGGGCAGCTTGTCAAGGATTACTGGTCCTATGCTGCAAATGCAAGTATCCACTAAGAAGATTGGAAGTGATCATTGAAGCTTATTAGATGTAAAACGTAATTATATGAGGTTTAACAAATGTCATCGGCCTTCCTTGAGGTGTGGATTTGTGTTCAATGACCATGCCCCTGTCCAACAAATTGTTATATAAAGCTCTCATGACATACTTTCGATAAGCAATAAAATTAGATCAATTCAACTTAAAAACTCTTAATGCATAAATAAAAGTTTCTCAATCAATAGTTACAATCAATGTTGTAAAAATATCCCGTAAGCAAATTAGTTGAAAAGTGAATAGCAATACAACATAAACTAACTGTAATCCATCATGCATTGAACTACTACATCTTGTCTGGAGTTGAAACTCTTATTTAGTCATGTGAGGATCATTTGAAAGGTTCGGTCGAAAAATAAGTCTCTTAGGTTCTTTTGTCCATGGGTAATGAGTTTCGATGTAGGATACACGTAGACTCCAACTAAGATGCCACGTGAGGTGTAGATGGACTCTCTGTTACTTAAGCAGACGGCGTTCCAGTTTTGTCCTATAATGAAATAATTTTTTTAAAATTTATCCTAAATTGATCAAATTAAAAGTTTAGGTCCTGGATTGAATTCCCTCAAAGTTCGAGGTACTAAAGTGTAGATAATTAATCATTTTTTATTTATTGAACCATTGTATTTCATTACTCTAACCCTTGTGTTATTATAACCATTGAGGAGCAACTCTCGCACTCTTTTAACATATCAAGTTCAGTGCAGATTAAGAACTATTTTATCCATAAATGTGTTATTTTTTATTGATTAGTATTGAAATGTCAGTTTATCAATCAAATGGCGACTAGTGTCTAATAAATATAATTTTTGGCATGCATAATACGGCATTTTTTCTCAAAATACAACTCTTATATTGAATTTTGCAAAACAAGTGTGAAAATAAGTAGTAGTTGAACTAACCCTTGAATGCTAATTAAATTAGGAATGAAAATGGGGCATGCATATTGCATAGTATATATTATATTAAATCAAAGAGAGTACTAAGAAAAGTTTATCCCGAGCTTCTTTTCTGCAAAGATCTGGTGGGTAGATGGTGGGCCGAATATTTAATACAATTTGAATTATTTAAAACGATCATTTTACCTTAATTTCGTTAATTTTCAATTGAAATGAAAAAGAATGGCTGTTTTGAAGAATTCAAAGATTACACTGAAATCTTGGACCTTGTGAGTGGAGCTAGCTTTATAATTAAATAATTAATTAAATTAGTAAATAATCATAATTAAAATCCCAAGGTGTTTCAATTCAAAAAGCTCAAATCATACAACTAAATAGTTATTTAGAAATTTAAGGCTTTTTCAAATTGAATCAAATTGGTCAATATTAATGTGACGATATGAATAAAAAAATTAGGTTATCCAA
This sequence comes from Hamamelis virginiana, assembly GCA_017140935.1. NCBI lineage: Eukaryota > Viridiplantae > Streptophyta > Magnoliopsida > Saxifragales > Hamamelidaceae > Hamamelis > Hamamelis virginiana. Next base: position 514,534 of record JAESVK010000818.1, read on the forward strand.
GAGTTTAAAAATGCAGATGAATTGATGGACCTCGTGAGTCACATGACCATTATTACATTGAATTATTATTATTTTTTTAAACATTTTTTTGGTAAATTATTGCGATTATTTTCTTAATTTTTGTCGTTAGGAAATGATTGCGATAGGATGACACTTTTTAAAATGGTTTCTCAAGATTCCCAAATTTTTATCATGCAGAGAAGTTTTAATTTACAACAATTCTATTTGTCCTTCTTTTTCCCCTCCCTCATGCTTGTAACCAACTTGGAACGGTTATTTTGAAAAACTAACCATTAGATTTGATGCTCCACTTATACGTATTAAAAATGCAAAAAATCACATTGATCCAACGGTTGGTTTTTCAAAAAATAGACTATGACAGTTTTTTATTATTTTTTACAATTTTTTTTTTCAAAATTACAAAAACCAACCATTAGATGAATGTGATTTTTTGCATTCATGATAAGTATAAGTGAAACATCAAATCCAACGGTCGGTTTCTCAAAATACCTATTCTAAGTTGGTCACATATACGAGAGAAGACAGAAATAGAGTGACGAATGAAATTTTCCTTTAACTTATGCGTCACCCATAATAAAAACTTGGAAAAAAGCCCAAATTAAATCGTCTAAGAGAAAAGCAGGCTTCATGCAGTATCAAAAGTAAAAATAGCCAACTCGAGACTAAAGTCCTTCACTCAGGCGTCCAGTGAGAATCCCTTAATTAGCTTGCAATCCCCAGAGTTGAAACATAGTATATACCAAAAAACTATTCTAAAAAGTGTGTTTCAAGTAATGTGGCGGATGATCTAACTCTTCTCTATTTTAGCAACATTTTTCATTGACGATAAATGAAAGCCTTAAATTCATTTGGGATACTTTTAAAAGAAATTTTTGAGATGTACAGTATTGCTCATTTGTTTATAAGGTGTGTTTCGCTGCTTGATTAGCATGTTGGAGCTCATCAATATAAAAATGTTAAAATTATTATATTAAATCAGAGAGTAGTGGACCATGGAGTGAAACATTTATTATATACTAAGAAAAGTGAATCCTGAATTTCTTTTCTGCAAAGATCTGGTGGGTAGTTGGGGCCGAAGATTTGACAAAATTTAAATTGTTTAAAATGGTCATTCTCTCTCTCTTTCTCTTTGTTAAAAAAATGGACTGAGGTTTCCAAGAACGTAGCCATGATTTGTAGTTAGGGTGAGCAAAACTCTTACACATTAGAGCAAGTTTTTAATAGTAAAATTGGCTTCTCAAATTTTGTTTATGCTAGATTGCTAGGAATATTACATATGGAGGTGTTCATCTTACTTAGGCAGGGAGTGATTTAATAAGACGATAGACCACCATGTAGTATTTATAAACTTGAAAAAAGCGTATGAGAGGTTCCTCATAAAAGAGATAAAGCCATGGATTAAACTACATTACTCTACAAACAATTCAAGAGCAAAAAATTTAGAGGAGAAATAATAGGTAACATTTTCTTGACAACCTCCATTGAAGTAAGCTAAATATAACTAGTTTGCTTAGTAGAGTTGAGTTACATCATTTTACAATGCAATAAAACAAAGTATGTTAGATTCAAAATTCTATTTTTTTTTCTTTTTTTTTTTTCAGCTTTCTCATCAAGCAAACTAAAAATAGAGGAAGTGGAACTCCAATTTTTAAAGAACAAATCTACTGACCCTTACAACTACAAAAATATTACCCCCAGCCCCACCAATTTACACATTGTCCCTACAAAGATTACTTGGACCCGCATATATATTAACTGAATTCAAATTTTTTGGCACTAGCATTCAATTCACACATCCAATATAGGTTTAATCTCTGCAAACTGAGTAACGATTTCTTCTAGAAATCACCAAACAAATCTAGATTCAATAGCATTGTCAAAAATTTTAAATTTCCCAAATGTACGAACATTAACATGAAAGTGCACATAGAATTTGAAATTTATCTTCTTTTAGATAACCATTTGCAGTTGTAACAATTCTGATGCCCAAAAGAGTGAAAGACGGAATTTTTTCAATTGAAAGGCCCTAATTTTCCAAACAGCTAAGATAATATATATATATAAATTATTTCGTATATATATACTTGATACCGATATCGAGATACAAAAAAAATAAAATAAATGTTGAATGCCGAGATACAAAAAGGCAAAAAGCCCTAATTTTCAAAAAAAATAAAAATGAATTATTTCGTTTAACATACCTGATACCGAGATACAAATGTTGAATGCTTCATTTGGACCTTTTTGATCTTTCTCTCATATTCCCGATCAAATCATAGATGAAAATGGAACTGTCTTCAACTTGGAGACTTGTGATTTGTGAAATTGATTTGGGGGAGAGAAAACAAAACACGCAACTGACCGACTGTGTCTTTGGGTTGGACTTTGGAGGCTTAAAAGATTTTTTTTTTCTTCTCAAAATGTTAGGGTAGGCAGTTGCCCACCCTTGCCCTATGGTAGCTACGTCCATGAAGGTTTCAATCAATTACAGAAATGAAGCTCACATTAAAATATTTACGGAAATGAAGCTGCGTATATTTTCGAAATATTTATGAAAATGAAGCTTATTTTCATAAATATTTCAATGTGAACTTCATTTCCATAATTGATCGAAACCTCAGCAATATTGAAATAAAATATCCTAAAAAATTGATCATTTTATCTTTCGTTTTCAAGTGAAATGAAAAAGATTAGATTAGAAGGAAAAATTGACAACCTTTACAGAAAGGTAACTTTAAAGAGTGGTTAGTCTAGTTTATGTAGACCTCAAGGTCAAAGGTTCAAATTCTGGTAAGGAGATAAAAAATATATATATATATTTACCAAAAAGGTAAACAGTTAAAATTGTTAAATAGTCATAATAAAATCCCAAAGTCTGTAAAATTAATTTTTTTAATTAAATTAAGATTATCAATAACGTGATTAACAAATTAGGTTATCCAATTAAGAGTTTAAAATTAATGCAGATGAATTGCATAGATGGACCTTAATTACATTGAATTATACATTATATTTTTTGTTTAACAAGTTTTGGTATATGATTACGATTATTTTATTAATTTTTTTGTCATTAGGTAAATGATTGAGATGAGATGGCACTTTTTAAGTTTTTGGACACACTATTTTGGACACACTTTTGAAAGACTAAGCTTTTTTTTTCACCATTAATTCATGTTCCCATATCTGAGAAGACATGGGTCTATACTAATTTAGAGCATCTCCAATACAAAATTTACTCTCTCTCTCTCTCTCTCTCTCTCACACACACACACACACACACACATAGGCATATATTAATTTAGAGAATCTCCAATACAAAATTTACTCTTTCTCTCTCTCTCTCTCTCTCTCTCTCACACACACACACACACGGAACCAACACTACAGGATTGAAATCAGTTGGAAATAACAGCAACTAGAGGAAAACAGAGTGTAGCTTTGCCAAACGCACTCTCTCTCTCTCTCTCACACACACACACACATATGGGTCTATACTAATTTAGAGCATCTCCAATACAAAATTTACTCTGTCTCTCTCTCTCTCTCTCACACACACACACACATGGAACCAACACTACAGGATTGAAATCAGTTGGAAATAACAGCAACTAGAGGAAAACAGAGTATAGCTTTGCCAAACGCACCCTGAGGTAATAACTTCTTGGTTTTGATCTTTTAAGTTCCACTGAGAACCGTAATATATTGTATGGTGGTCTATTTTTAACTAGTCTGCAATATATAGGCTAGGCGTATATAGCTTCTTGTTTTCAATTAAGGAAAGAGCTTTAATTTTTGGCCAGTTGCGATGAAATTTTTGGCAAGTGAAATGGACGGCAACTCATTTCCATATCTACATTGTTGGCATCAATTGAAACATCATCATAAATGGCAGAATCAGGTGTCAAGTTCCAAGAAGCAAAGAACTAGCAAAAATGTAACCCCTGCATCATCTTCTCCTTCTACACCTGAAACAATAAATTTAGGAGATGATAATATTGCAGCTGGCACATATGTCAACATAGATAGACCACTTGGCAGAAAAGCCACGAAACTTCAATTAAAGAAGGGAAAAGGCAAATGAAGCATTGATAGCAGTACAGGTGTTCCCATTGCTTCTTTGTTAGAAGAATTTAAGGATGAGAAAATTGCAATGGGTCATAAAAAACTAGATCTATTGGAGAAGACATTTGTTCAAGACGAACAGAAGCTTGAATTAGAACGGATGAGGCTTCAACTTAAAGAAGACAAAGCGGCGGAAAGAATTATGACGCTGGATACTAGTAACATGGATGCTATGACAGCGGAATATTACAACCGCCGCAAGATGGAAATCCTAAGCAAAATGAGGGACTTATCCTCCTAATTTGTAATTCCAAATTCGTATTTCCTATTTTCCTAGTATGTGATAGATGTATGAACTTGTTGTTTCAATTTAGTAGTTTTTACTTTATTTTATGTACTAGCACTTTGCATTTGTAATTTGAAATATTGAACTAATTTCAATTTAGAAATTTCTAAACTCTTCTATATTATGGTACTTTGCAAAATAACATTAAAATAAGTAAATATCATTCATTTAAAATAATACAAACATACAACTAGAGTAATTCAGAAATTAAAATAATCAATAACATTCATTCAAAAGCAAAATAAACATACTACTACTAGTTCCTAATCTCCACCATATCGTTGCCAATAGTGCTCAACAAGATCGTCCTGAAGTTGACAATGAGTTTCTCTATCTCTGATGCGATGATGTGACTGAATAAATTCATACATTTCAGGACAACGGTCATATGAACCTTCTGCTGGAGTTGACTCATGTTGTTCGTAATCATGATTGCTCTGTTCAGTATCTCGTTCATCTTCAACGATCATGTTATGCATTATTATACAGGCTTTCATAATATCTTTAAGTGTTTCTATATCCCAAAAACGTGCTGGTCCGCGTATAATTGTCCAGCGTGATTGCAACACCCCAAATGCTCGTTCGATATCCTTCCTTGCCGACTCTTGACATTCAGCAAAATGTTGTTTTTTAGGTCCTCGGGGAGATGAAATTGTTTTTACAAAAGTTGCCCATTTCGGATAAATACCATCCGCAAGATAATATCCCATTGTGTAGTCATGACCATTGATTGAATAATTAGCCGGCGGAGCACGTCCTTGAGCGAGTTCAGCAAAAACAGTAGATCGATCTAGCACATTGATGTCATTAAGAGACCCTAGTAGCCCAAACATTGCATGCCAGATCCAAAGATCATATGAAGTAACGGCTTCCAATATAACTGTTGGTTCATGTATATGACCGGAATACATTCCCTGCCACGCAATTGGACAATTCTTCCATTTCCAATGCATGCAGTCAATGCTCCCCAACATACCTGGAAAGCCACGACTTTTTCCAATTTGCAGCAGTCTACGGGTGTCATGTTCATTTGGCGATCGCAAGTATTCATCTTCAAATACTGCAATAACTCCCTTTACAAATCTTTTGAGACTCTCTATGGCGGTGCTTTCACCGATCCGTACACAGTCATCCACTGAATCTGCTGAAACACCATAAGCAAGCATCCTAATAGCAGCTGTCATCTTCTAAAGGGACGACAAACCGAGAACTCCACAGGCATCACGTCTTTGGACAAAGTATGGATCATTCGCCTCCACCATAGTTTGAATCCGGAAAAATAGATCGCGATTCATTCGAAATCTCCTACGAAATATATGAGGAGGATATACACATTGATCAGAGAAATAGTCGTGATAAAGTCTTTCATTACCTCCAACTCTGTTACGATGAATGACAGCGTGGCCCGAAATGGAACCTCGAGGTCGTGATGTTCTTCTCCTTGCAGCCTTTTGCTCTTCGTCAATAGCTGCTATAGCTAACAATTCGAATTCTTCATCACAAGAACTATCTTCCAACAAGAGCCTACGTAAACGACGACTATCCATAGATAATATTAACAGAATGAATGTTGTAGAGAAAATAGATTTGGGAATGATGAAAATGAGAGAGCAAATGGCCTTATTTATAGATGAAGTAGTGGGTTTTTTCAAAAATATAGCCGTTTAAATATGACCGTTGAACTATTATTAAAGTTATTATTATTTTTTAAATTTTAAAATTTATCCGTTAAAATATGACCGTTTGAATATTTTATTATTATTATTATTTAATTAATGACTTATTATTTTAAAATATATCCGTTTAAATATGACCGTTGGACTATTATTAAAGTTATTATTATTATTTTATAAAATTTAAAATTTATCCGCTAAAATATGACCGTT
>JAESVK010000818.1:585848-643638 GCA_017140935.1 Hamamelis virginiana
TCATAAAGTAGCTGATGATACATCTGATTTTCTCTTAAGATCATCCCAACTGCCAACAGCTCTATTAATACGGAGTATACATCCATTGGAAGCTACCAGATTATCCCTTTTTAAAAATTGATACTAATGCGTTTATTGAGGTTCACGTGTGGATTATTCTACATAGAAAGAAAATAAAAGAATTTGCTTAAGATATAATGAATGGGGTTCACCACCAATGGACTTAAATCTTTTCAATGTGTATGAGTTCTCGATTTGTATATTAGGCTTGTATTGTTGGATTTTGGATTTACCAACAAGTGGTATCTGATGGCTTTCCATGGGATAACTCTCCAAGCACAAATGGCATGGCAGTGAAGAGAAAAGAATTGGCTTAATATATATATATATATATATAGTGAATGGGGCTCACCACTGGTTGACTTAATTCTTTAATTATTAGTGTGTATGATACAAGATTATCTTGGTCTGTGCAGTGGGCCATTGGTGGTGTGGTGAGGGACTCTTAGATTTGGAATTATTCGATATTATTTGCTGAAATGTTGGCTATTAAATTATCATTTTGCTATAGAGAGGCTAATTTTGGAATTATTCAATATGGCTAGATTTGCAGAACATCCTTCAATGTATTTGATTACTAATGTTCCTCCTGCATTATTACATGATATTTTGTATATATAAAGACGAGTAATTAAGAGGTGGAATATTACTTACTGTATATACATCCTGTCGTGATTAAATGAACACCTGTTTCTAAAGTAGAAATAATTGTCCCCTTCAATTCGTACACAGAATAAATTAATTATTGATGGTACAAAAGCCTCAATGATGATAAGATGCATGTGTTTCATATTGCACGCCAGGGGCTAAAAAAATCTTACAACTTTATTTACGCATGTTCCATTGAAGTCATCTATATATAGCTATGCCTGGAATTGTGTGTGTCTCAGTCATAGCCATCTATCAAAAGCTTCTGTGTTGCAAAAGAAGTTTTATTATGTAATTTGCTTAACTAAATGCTTGTCCAGTGCCTAGCTGATTTAAGAAAATAATCGATCTGGTAGTACCATGTGTTTTGTTCTGTTGTTTTTTTTTAGTATCAAATTCATATGTTAGATCTTTGGAGTTTGAATCTTTTTTCTCTCTAGCTTTTAGAAGAAGTACTTGTTTGTTTATCATTTCTATCAATGGAATGAAGTCCCATTGAGGATCTAATATATAGAAGCTAAAAAAGCACCTATCTGAGTAATCATGCACTTGGTGGGAACGATGACAGACAAGAAGAGATAGTCTCTGTACTGCAACATAGTCTATCTAAGGTAATAGTTTTTTAGTTTCTTTAAGTTTCTAATCAAGTTTTGCCAAAATGAAATACAGCAAGTGCATTCCTTCACTAAAATGTAATAAAACCCAAAATAAGACTCTTTGCCAGAAAACCCTGGATAATCATCATCAATTAGTTCAGCAAGAAGAAGAAAAAAATCATACATCAGTTATATAATGACATCAAATGGAAATTTTGTTATCTGTGAATCATTCATTTAACAAGTGCTTCAAATGTTGTATGAAATTACTTTATGTGATTTAGTTATTATACCAACAATGCAAATTTTAGTCCTTTTTTTTTTTTTCCTGTTGTTTAAAACCTCAGGGAAGGTACAGCATGGATCTCTGGACTGTTTTCTGTGGAAATCATGAGTGTTCATATGAAGTTAGAAAGAAATGCAGTTCTGGATTTTGGGCCATTATCCATCCAAATTCTTGCATCAACCATGTTATGGTCATTTCTGTTGACATCCTGCTCTTGTTGATTCTCTCATTTGTTTTCATATCCACAAGGAAGATTGTATCCTTGCCGCAGCATCATCGCTTTTCTCCGCTGCTAATTTTATCTGCCAGTTTTAATGCTGGTTTCGGGTTAATTTACTTGGGTTTGATGGTTTCGATAATTATAGAAAAATTGAGTACAAATCGAACCAGCTTACCACATCACGAGTGGATTGTGGTGCTGTTCCAGGGAATCACATGGTTATCGCTGAGTTTATTTATTGGCCTTATGAGGCAACAAGTTCCTGGCATCACAATGAGGCTTTGTTCAGTACTTGGTCTCTTATGCGCAGGATTTCTCTGCATTCCATCTCTTTGGGAAGCTATTTTTGAGAAAGTCATATCAGTCAAGAATGTTTTAGATATTTTGTCTTTCCCAGGAGCAATGCTATTGCTTTTATGTGCTTTTCAGCAACAAAAGTATACAGAAACTCACCTGGATATTGGTGCTGATGCCTTATATACACCTTTGAAAGGTGAAGAACCCAATGGAAGTAGTAAAATCAAATCAGTTGCCAGTGTAACTCCTTTTGCCAATGCTGGGTTTCTTAGTACAATGTCATTTTGGTGGTTGAATCCTTTGATGAAGAAGGGTAAGGAGAAAACTCTTGAGGACAAAGATGTTCCACAATTACAGCAGGCAGATCAAGCAGAAACATGTTACTTAACGTTTATGGAGCAACTCAATAAGAGGAAACAAACGGGCTCAATTGATTTCCCTTCTGTAGTGTTAACAATATTCTTCTGCCATTGGAAAGCCATTTCAATTTCTGGGGTTTTTGCATTGATCAAGGTACTCACACTGGCTACTGGCCCTCTACTTCTTAAAGCCTTCATAGAGGTTGCTGAAGGCAAAGAAGCTTTTAAATATGAGGCTTGTATCCTGACTGCAGGGCTCTTTCTTGCAAAATGCTTAGAATCATTATCAGAGAGGCAATGGTTCTTCCGAGCCAGACTGATTGGGCTCCAAGTAAGATCTTTGCTATGTGCGGCTGTTTATCAGAAGCAACTACGGCTCTCTAATGTTGCTAAGATGACATATTCTCCTGGTGAGATAATTAACTTTGTCTCTATAGATGCATATCGAATAGGTGAATTTCCATATTGGTTTCATCAAATATGGACAACCAGCCTGCAGATCTGTCTTGTATTAGTTATTGTTTACTATTGTATAGGACTGGCAACTATTGCAGCACTTGTTGTAATAATAATAACGGTGCTTGCAAATTATCCGTTAGCCAAATTACAGCATAAGTACCAGACAAAGCTCATGGTGGCACAAGACAAGCTGCTGAAGACCTTTACAGAGGCACTTGCAAACATGAAGGTTCTGAAATTGTATGCTTGGGAGACACATTTCAAGAGGAAAATAGAAGGGATAAGGGAAGAAGAACTCGAGTGGTTATCAGCAGTTCAGTCACGAAAAGGGCACCAGATGATTCTGTTTTGGTTATCTCCCACTCTAGTACCAATTGTAGCTCTCGGGGCATGCTATTTCCTTGGAGTTCCTCTCAATGCTAGTAATGTTTTCACATTCATAGCAACTCTACGCATTCTTCAGGAGCCTATTCGGCTTATCCCTGATGTTGCAGGAGCGTTCATTGAAGCAAAGGTTTCGTTGGCTCGGATTGTGAAGTTCCTTGAGGCACCAGAATTGCAGAAAAGACACATCGGGCAAAAATTCCATGGGAAGGAGATTCAGAAATCCATTTTTGTTAGATGCCGTGAAATTTCATGGGACAATAATTCTGTTAAGGCCACGCTAAGGAACATAAATTTGGTGGTTAAACCTGGAGAAAAAGTAGCTATCTGTGGAGAGGTTGGTTCTGGCAAATCAACCCTTTTGGCTGCTATTCTTGGAGAGGTTCCAAAAATTGATGGCATAGTAAGTCCTCATTTCTCTTTCATTTCTTTCCTAGAACAAACAGTCAATTTCCATATAAGTGCTTTCATGGGCTGAAAACTAACAAATTGAGATGGAAATTTTAAATAATACTAATGGTTCATTTTTTTGTTTCTCTAATAGCTCAATTAGAAACATACATGCAAGACATTTCAAGTTCTATAACTTATAAAATTTCATTTCCCGATTTACACACATCAATTACTTGGCCCATATAAAATGAATTTCAACTGGTTCAATAAGGTTTTGATATATTTAGGGGAATTTTGGTAATAGTATACTTTTTTTTCTTACGACTTTGGGATCCACGCTTTCCAGGTTGAAGTTTATGGAAAGGTAACTTATGTTTCTCAGACAGCATGGATCCAAACAGGGACTATACAAGAAAATATCCTGTTTGGGTCTGCCATGGATAGGCATAGATACCAAGAAGTGCTTGAAAGGTGTTCCCTACTAAAAGACCTTGAGATGCTTTCATTTGGAGATCTCACTCAAATAGGAGAAAGAGGTGTTAATCTGAGTGGCGGACAGAAGCAGCGGCTTCAACTCGCACGTGCATTGTATCATGATGCAGACATATACCTCTTGGATGATCCATTCAGTGCTGTTGATGCAAAAACTGCAACCAGTCTATTTAATGTGATCGCACTTCTCTTCCCTCTGCAGTATATTTGACAAATTATAATGTTTTCTGAATGAAAGCTAATATGTGTTGTGGCCAGGAATATGTCATGGGAGCTCTGTCAGGAAAGACGGTCTTACTCGTTACCCACCAAGTTGACTTCCTCCCTGCATTTGATTCTGTTTTGGTCAGTTTCCATTGAACCATCATCCTCCTTTCATTCTTTTCTCACTCAAAAAGTTGAAAATTGACCTTCATTTTCCTTTCGTGACATGTTGCTTTCAAATATTGTTCACAGTTAATGTCTGATGGGGAAATTCTAAGAGCTGCTACCTATGATCAGTTACTGGTTTCTAGTCAAGAATTTCAAAACCTTGTCAATGCACACAATGACACTGCTAGTTCTGAGATGCGAGCCGAGTATGCTTCACCTCAAATACCAAGAACCTCCAAAGGAGAGATACAGAAAATTTATAGCAAGGAAAGGCTAAAAGCATCTTCAGGAGAGCAGTTGATTAAGCAAGAAGAAAGGGAAATAGGAGACACTGGTCTCAAGCCTTACAAAGAGTATCTGAAACAGGGCAGAGGATTCTTGCACCTCTCCTTGGCAACAATAGCCCACATCACGTTCATAATTGCGCAGTTGATACAAGGCTATTGGCTGGCTGCAAACCTCCAGAATTCTAGTATAAGCAGATTGAAACTGATAGCAGTATACTCGATGATCGGGTGTAGCTTGATATTCACTTTAATCCTTAGGGCCTTCATTTTAGTTGTTTTAAGTCTTGAGGCATCTAAATCGATCTTTTCTACACTCATGAACTCTCTTTTCCGAGCACCAATGTCTTTCTATGACTCAACACCTCTGGGAAGGATACTCAGTCGGGTAACAGTCTCTGAAGTAAAACTAATATGCAAATTATGCTCCAGGGGAGCTCGACGGGTCTCACATTATGGTTTTTTTTTATAGGTATCTTTGGATTTGAGTATCATAGATCTTGATATGGCATTTAACTTAGCTATTGCTGTTGGTTCAAGCATGAATACATACTTTAGCTATGGAGTATTGGCTTCTCTTACCTGGCAAATCTTGTTGGTCGTCATTCCCATGGTCTATCTAATCATGCTCTTACAGGTACTGCATACACCCAAATCAGTGGTCCTATATGGTTCTTTGACAACAAGATATTTTTATATAACTGGGGGGGGTGTCAAAATGTCAATTTCAAATGCTTAACTGACACAACTAGCATGGTGGAACTCCTTTTCTAGTAGTATGCAGTTTGGATGGTCATTTTTTCTCCAAAAGGGTGTCAAAGTCTGGCCAACATATCTACTGTGTAAATAATCAAATAATCAATCAATTGATCCCAAATCTAATATATATATTTTTCCTTTTCAACAACTAATGCTTGTTTCTTTGGTCTCATCTTATAAAATAGAGATACTACTTTGCTTCTGCGAAAGAGTTGATGCGTATCAATGGCACAACTAAGTCTTTGGTTGCGAGTCATCTTGCTGAGTCAATTACTGGAGCATTGACAATTAGAGCTTTCAGGGAGGAAGATCGGTTCTTTTCAAAAAATCTAGACCTTATCAATGCAAACGCTAGTCCATTCTTCCACAGTTTTTCAGCAAATGAGTGGTTGCTCCAGCGCCTGGAAATACTATGTGCAATAGTTCTCTCATCCTCAGCACTCGGCATGACTTTGGGTCATCTCAAAACTTCTGCATCAGGTTTGTGTTTACATTTTCTTCGATTGCACAATTATTTATCATTATTCTATATATGGTTCACTTATATACTTGAATTTGTTAGTGCTTGTGAAGCTTAAGTTTTCATTTTTCTAGGCTCCAATGTATAAATTTTTTTGTTACCCAGAAGTAAAAAACCTTCCAGGAGTTCTCAAATAAAAATAGACAAGTCTTTCAAAAGTTGCATGCTCCATAATTATATCTTTGCATCTGCTGTCTCATTTGGGATGGCAAATTAAAGATCTGGTTCTTGAGCAGCCTGCCCTTTTCCTATTAGAACCATCTGGAATTCACATTATCAGGGATCGGTAGGGGTTCTAGTTTACATTCAGTTCCTACTATAATATTATTTCTATATAGAATTCATATCTTTGGAAATTACAAGTCCTATATATACAATAGAAAGAAAAAAGAAGAAGGGAGGTCTCAAATGAGCCATTCCAATCCCAAATATTAGTGGGGGAAAAAAGCATATGGGAGTTCAATATCTATGAAGATCAACAATATGTGTGCTAAACATCTTTATTATCAATGATATGATGGCAGGATATATTGGAATGGCGTTGTCATACGGTCTTTCATTGAACGTGTTCCTTTCTGCTTCTGTCCAATTCAAGTGTACGGTAGACAATTTGATTATTTCTGTAGAAAGGCTAGAACAGTACATGCATATTCCCAGTGAATCCCCAGAATTAGTAGAAAGTAACCGACCTCCTCTCAATTGGCCTGCTATTGGTAAAGTGGAAATCAGTGATTTGAAGGTATATATGACATCTATAAAAGAAGCTAGTTATTATTACTTCACAACTTTCCAAGATTTACATTGAAATTAATATGTTAGTTTTGTGTGACTAAGCAGGTTAGATATCGGCCCAATGCCCCACTAGTATTACGAGGGATTAGCTGCACATTTGAAGGAGGGCACAAGATTGGGATTGTTGGCAGGACTGGTAGTGGGAAGACAACTCTTATCAGCTCGTTGTTTCGCCTAGTAGAGCCTACAGAGGGAAAGATCATCATTGATGGCCTAGATATTTCCCAAATTGGGCTTCATGACCTGAGATCACATTTTGGGATCATTCCACAAGATCCAACACTTTTTAGTGGGTCTGTGAGATACAATATAGACCCCTTATCAGAGCATACGGATCAGGAAATATGGGAGGTAACTAAGCTTTCTGCATGCTAATATATATATGTTGTAGTTATTAGTTTTAGTAACTGCCATGACATCAACAATTACAGTCACACTTCCTTGTAAAATCTATTATGTTGTTACATGATTAACAACTATATTAAACCCAAGAATTATAAATCACAATAGTGCGGAATAAACATAAATACATACCTGAATCCATAATGCTTACTTCAAACAATCAATCTTTTAGAAGCCTTTAATCTTGATGGAAATTGGTTTCTCTCTCTTAGCCCCTTTCAGATATGTTTGATTCAGTTAATTGGGATGGGTAACTTGAATCCTTTTATAGGCAGAGAGAGGACCAGTTTCCAAATCTCTTTATAACTCCACTGCCCATCAAAGTTGGAGTAATTTAGGAAACCACTTCTCTATTGACCAATCATTAACTAGATAAATATAAGATAAGGATATTATCCTATTAAACTCATCTTATCGGATATGCTTATCATGTGAGCCACCTAATAGATAAATAAGAAATTTATCTTACATTCCTAACTTGCTCTAGCTGACTACAAGTATTTCTCATGGATTTGTGAAGGTTCTTGAAAAATGTCAACTTAAAGAGGCGATTCAAGAGAAAGAAGAGGGCTTGAACTCCTTAGGTAATTGATTAGCAAGTATGTAAAATGTTCATAAGAATCATTAATTATTAGCCACCTGGATTAATGTTGCAGTTGTACAAGATGGATCAAATTGGAGCATGGGGCAGCGACAACTATTTTGTTTAGGACGAGCTTTGTTGAGGAGAAGCCGAATACTAGTTCTTGATGAAGCCACTGCATCGATCGACAATGCAACAGATTCTATTCTCCAAAAAACCATTCGAACAGAATTTCAAGACTGTACTGTTATAACAGTGGCTCACAGAATACCAACTGTAATGGACTGTACTATGGTGCTAGCCATTAGCGACGGTGAGTTTAATGTCCCAACCCCTTCTGCATTCCATCTTAATTACCAACTAAAGAAGTACGTAGTGAAATTAACCAATTCAATGAAAATGATTCTTTCACATTTACAGGAAAATTAGTAGAATACGACGAGCCACTAAAGCTAATGAACAAGGAGGGATCTCTGTTTGGGCACCTTGTCAAGGATTACTGGTCTCATTCTGCAAATGCCAGTATTCACTCCGAAGATTGAAAGTGAAGTTAAGTTTACACTTAAACCAATTATGGGTAACTCCACCAGCTGGGCACTATGCAAGATGATATATATTAGAAATTAAGTATTATGTGATTTGCTCATTAGTGAACATGAATCCCTTATAAGAATGAACTCATTAGAGTTCCTGAACAATCCTTGAAAGCCAAGTGGGATTTGTTCAAAGGTTTCTACTTTCTAAGATGCTGTTAGTTAACATCAAGTGTGGGGACATGCGTGCAAAAAGCATAATGTTTTCTCTATGCAATGTCTTTCAGTTAAAACAAATGTGCCAAAAAATAAAATAAGATGGTATTTCAATTGAAACAAGACAAATAATAAACTGTTTAAATGCAGTTTAATAAATTGAAGGTGCCAACTAGTCTGCTGATAAAGTCTCTTTATGGTTGTACCAAAAACCTAAATTCAAGTCTCGCTTTCATCAAAGTGAGGAGAATTTAAAGAAAATGAGAGAGCCACCTCCTATTGTGTATGAAACTGTAATCATCTTGTTGATCGTAGTTAGTAGAGCTTGGAAGATGATCAAGTTGCTATTCTTTTGGAAACCAAAAAATAATAATAATAATAAAGAAAAATAAAATCAGATGTGAAAAAAGTACATTCGGCGTCGTTTTAATGCTTAAAAAACGGTTAGTCTAGCCTCGGAAGCATCGACGCCTACGACACCATCTCGGTGGTGGTTAAGTCACTGCCCTTTTATCGTCTCGACGAGAACGTCACTTCCCCTCTGTTTTCAAATTATATATCTACTAATCTATCTATACCACCATTTCTGAATCTCTCTCTCTCTAAAATTTCTAACCCTCATCCACCATGGAAGCTTCAACAGCTCTCTCACGTATAGGCTTAGCAGGCCTGGCCGTGATGGGCCAAAATCTAGCCCTAAATGTAGCCGATAAAGGCTTCCCAATCTCCGTCTACAATCGCACAACGTCCAAAGTCGATGAAACCCTAAATCGAGCCAAGCACGAAGGCAATCTCCCACTCACTGGTCACTACACTCCTCGTGACTTCGTTCTCTCTCTCCAACGGCCCCGTTCCGTTATCATCCTCGTCAAGGCTGGATCGCCCGTCGATCAAACAATCGCTGCCTTATCGGAGTATATGGACTCCGGCGACTGCATCATCGACGGTGGTAATGAGTGGTACCAAAACACTGAGCGCCGAATTCGCGAAGTTTCTGATAAGGGTATTCTTTATCTCGGTATGGGAGTATCGGGCGGTGAGGAAGGTGCCCGTCATGGACCGTCGTTGATGCCTGGGGGATCTTATCAGGCCTACTCGAACATTGAAGACATACTGAAGAGAGTAGCAGCACAGGTTGAAGATGGGCCTTGTGTGACTTATATTGGTGAAGGGGGTTCTGGTAATTTTGTGAAGATGGTGCATAATGGTATTGAATATGGTGATATGCAGTTGATTTCAGAGGCGTATGATGTGTTGAAGAACGTTGGGGGGTTGTCGAATGAAGACCTTGCAGAGATTTTTAGTGAGTGGAATAGAGGGGAGCTTGAGAGCTTTTTGATTGAGATTACAGCTGATATATTTAAGGTGAAGGATGAGCATGGAGATGGGGAATTGGTAGATAAGATTTTGGATAAGACGGGGATGAAAGGAACTGGGAAATGGACTGTGCAGCAGGCGGCGGAGTTGTCAGTTGCGGCACCAACGATTGCGGCGTCATTGGATTGCAGGTACTTGAGTGGGTTGAAGGAGGAGAGGGAGGCGGCTGCCGGGGCTTTGAAGGAGGCGGGATTGAAGGAGGAAGTGGGAAATGTAAGGAGTGGTATTGATAAGAAGAGGTTCATTGATGATGTGAGGCAAGCATTGTATGCATCGAAGATCTGTAGTTATGCTCAGGGAATGAATCTGTTGAGGGCAAAGAGTAATGAGAAAGGGTGGAATTTGAATTTGGGTGAGCTAGCTAGGATTTGGAAAGGTGGGTGCATTATAAGAGCTGTGTTTTTGAACCGGATTAAGAAGGCGTATCAGCGAAACCCGAATTTGGCGAGTTTGGTTGTTGATCCGGAGTTTGCAAGGGAGATGGTGCAGAGGCAGGCAGCATGGAGGAGAGTTGTGGGGTTGGCTATTTCGGCTGGGATTAGCACACCAGGGATGTGTGCTAGCCTTGCTTATTTCGATACTTATAGGCGTGCAAGGCTTCCTGCTAACCTTGTCCAGGCTCAAAGGGACTTGTTTGGGGCGCATACCTATGAGAGGATTGATCGCCCTGGATCGTTCCATACTGAATGGACAAAGCTTGCTCGCAAGAGTAATACTGGTGTTGCTGCTCTGAATTGAGGTTTTTTACTTGTTCCCTCACATATTTGTTTTGATTTGATGCTGGTAATGTTACTATTTGAATTGCAATTGTATGTCTCGCTGAGGCTCCCAAATACCAGTATGAAAGCTAATATAGAAGGAAATAATAAGAATGACAATAATATTTCTATTACAGAATCCTTGCTACCTCTTCCAATGAAAATTAATCATTATTTACACTCAATGTCTCTCACCACAAATTACAAAATGTGTAACAACATGCAAGTAGAGATGGAAACGAGAGAGAGTTTCACCTTTATGAAAATATCTCCCCCACTACATATTTCCCACATGCCGCCCGACTAGTATATACAATAAGTGCAAGAGCTTATTGTGTTTAGACTTTAAACAAGCGATTTGGGACCCCGGCCTGTTTCATCCTTCTCCAAAGATTCTTTGTGAGGTCTGGTCTATTTTCTGTCATAATTCCTGCATATAAGCAGGCAGCACCAAGAGTGATCCTATGGTAGCAGACTCAAAATGGCATTATTATATTCTTATTGCGGCCAAAGGCAACCTGTCAACGTAGTCTCATGACCACCCGAATTCAATCAGTTATAGCCCCACAATCTCACATTGAACAGTAGCTAGTCAAAATTTGACCAGCAAACTTTCTTCATAAAGATTTGTAAGTGAATTCCCATACCACGAAAGTACAGAGGTTCATGAGTATCTTAGCAGGTTTAGAATTGGAAAGAAACTGTTGAAATCACAAAAACGAATAAAAAAAAATGGTGCTACAAAATACAGATTGTGACTACAGTGCTACTGTTGTGATGGAGAAAGATTAGGAAACTCAGTTGGTTCAGACCAGGAAAACGCATAACATTCCAGAGGCTCAGCTTCCAAAATCCCAACAGGGGCTAGTGCAGTATGGTCAAAACCCCCAATAAGAAAAAACCAAAAAAATAAAAACTAAAGGCAAACCATCTAGTAGCTTGCTTAAGTACACACCCTCATCTCATCTGGGAGCTTTGTTATATCATATTACACACTCGCATTTTTTAAGACAAGATCATGGAATGGCTCATCTGGGAAGATGAATATGTAGAGGAATGCATATACATACAAGTATCATTAAGTATGAAATTAAATGTTTCTTGGGTCACCTACCTTCTCTAGAACAATTACAGAAGAGAACCCTGCATCCTTCAACTAATCCCCTACCATTCACGTTTTCCCTTCTACTGCCAACTTGACTGGAATTGACATAACACCTAGCAACACTCTACCTACAAAACCGAAACGTACCTAAGCTTGCCTGACATCTAAAAGGTAAGAGAAGTCAAACAAGTAAAATCATTGAAAGCTAAGCTCCACTGGACTGTTTCTTTTTTCTTTTCCTTTTTTCCATAGTCATTGCCGGATGGTCAGCTCAGCCCTGAGATGAAGAATTCCATTAATGAAGTAAGGGCTGTCATCAGCCATGAATACAGTCCAGGGTATACCAAACAGGTTCCGATACCCAACAGCCTTCCCTCCCGTGAATGTGTAGTTCCCTTTGTACTTGCTCGCATACTCCTCAGCTGGTTTTGACCTTGCTGCAAACTCATAGTCGACTGCAAAAGTGACCGATCCCTTCTCCTGCATACCCAGAAACAGCCCAAAACAATGGAATGAGCTTTGTTGATCCATGTTGCAGTGGGCTGACAAGAAAAACCCCTGCCCACCCAGGTGGAAGGCCTGTGAGTAAACCCGACCAGCTGGAAAAAGATGTCCACACTCCTCCCGCTTCAGGTCCAGGTACACGACACACTGCTGACGGGGTAGTTCAAATTCCACTACCTTGACCGGACGGTACTTGTAAGCCCGCTCCACAAAGCGACGATTGGAGGTATTGGCCTCCTCTGCAGCGAGGGAGCGCTGCCGGTACGGTGCCTCAGCCTTAAAAAAAAGAGCCTCGAGCACAACCTTGGATGCAAGTTCAGGATCAAAGTCATTGCAGGTTAGAACCTTCTTCAGCTTTCGGCAGGTCATGTATGGGAAGCGGATTAGGCGACCAAGGCGTGAACCAAGGACTTCTCGTCGCTCCTCCAGTTTTGTGCAATGGGTCCGGGCCCACTTCAGCACAAAGTCATAAACGGCATCCTCTGATGCTACCTGGAGATCATCACTGGATAGTACTGCCTCAATTCCAGCCAGGGGCAGGTTCAGAACCTCCTCTTGGAACCTGGTGAGACAGCAAATCATAAATATAACTCAAATAACAGATTTCATATAGTAGAATTAGCATCCAAAAAAAAAGTTTAAAACTAGCCCATGAAAATTGCCACGTATGCCATACATTGATGCTGTGCCACAAACAGCTAAAAGAAATAAAGGGTTATCTTATCTGATTATATAAAGCCAAACATGTATGTACTGCTCCAGAAGATTGCATTTCCAGTAAAGCATTAGCATTTAAAGAAACATAATTACCATAGATCATGGAATAAGAGTAAAGTTAAAGCGAATAAAATAAATAAAATAAAAACACTTAAAACAGTTTCATTCAAGCAATCATTCTGAAAGAAATAAAGTTTCACATAACAAAGGAGCTTACTTAGTTATGTCCTTGTAACGTGCTGCAAGATACTGTTTTGCTGCATCTGTTAGCGGCTGAACTGCGTCAGCCATTAAAACACTAGAAGGAAGATCTAAATACAACAAGGCAGATTCGCAAGTCATAGGCATGTCCCGTAACAATCGGCTGCAGCATCTCATGCATGAAGCAACCTCAAATTTGTCAGCAGCCATCAGCACATCCAGCAATGCAGGAGGTGTGGCTGTTGTTAAAGCATTGCTATACATAAAATTCAGGAGTTCCATGAGCGCAGCTTCTTCTGCACCATGGTAAATAAAAAGAAAAGTAGTAAATCAGTATCATCTAATTGAGAATTTTAAAACGGATAGGGCTCATCACTTCCTATGTGAAATGGTGGGACTATGCAACAATCTAGTAATTTCAATAGATTAAAGACCTCTTATATGGGTGATAATAAATGAAACATCTAAGGTGGCCTTTGGCGTAGCTTTTGGGAGGCTCCAAATAGGCTTTCTAGCCTTAAAAGTCATTTGGAAAAGAAAATGTGTTTGGTGAACTCTTCAAAATGGACTATGAAACGTTAGTTACTTAGAAGTCCATTTGGTATAAGTTAATAAAGATTGCTTTTGAAAACCCACGTTTGTAGGAAACATAACTTCCCCACTTTTTGAAACAAAAGGACTTTTAAAATATGATCTAGCCAAACACTATTTTTTCCGTAAAATGACTTTTTAAAAGTTCATCCTAAGAATCACTTCTTCAAAAATAACTTCCATTTCTAGGAGGCTACGCCAAACGCTACCTAAATGATTCTCTTCAACTGAAAAATAAGCTTAAATTATTACTCGTAAAAATAGTTCTATTGTCCATTGAAATTCAAGTAAAGATACAAAGCATTTTGCATAGTGGTCACATGAACCTATGAATTTCTACCTGTTTTCGTGTGTGTGTGTGTGTGTGTGTGTATATATATATATATTATATTGTGAACAACAGCATGCATAGACACATGGCCAAAATAAAACCAATAAAGTGCTTTAGTATATACCAGAGGCATTAATTCGTAGGGTTACATGTCGCTGCTCTGACTCTCTCATACCGTTTGAAAAGAGCTACAGAAGAGACCCAGCATCAAAAAGTCATTCGACAAAGCCAAGAAAGAAAAGCAGTTCAAACCAGACAAAGATCACTCACCTTATAAAAAAATGGGCTCTTTGCCGCCAAAATTGGAGAGCTAATGTGTATAGTCTTCACTCTAAGAACTGTCGAACAGTCCATGCTCCAGGATGAATCATTGCTATGAGCAGCTTCCTCACCTACAAAATTATCAATCGAATCTTTGAATCTGTGTCACACAGCAGGATATTGAATATAATTTGAATTGAATACCACTTCTTATATAAATGACAAAAAACAGAACTTCAAATTTCTCTTTATATGAGGGGGTGAGACCCATGTCTAAGAAGATTTATTGCCACAAACTTCCAAAGCCTATTAACTGATATCAAGGTAGTTAAAATCATGATTCTACATCAGATTAATGCAGGGGTTTTCGAGGATAATTAAGATAAAGAAAGTTTAAACCCAAAAAAAGGGGACTTACCCTGTTGGTTCAAGTTCATTCCAACAACTGATGGAGATTCCTCAATCATTGCCACAGCTTCCTCATCTTGATTTTCATAGGCAATGCCATCCTCTGTATCTGGCATGTTACAGTTCAAAATCTGCTCCTCACATTTTACGAGAACATCGACAGCTAAGAGCCAAAGAGTAAGTACAATAAAAATCAATAAAAGAGTATTCACATGGGGAAAAAACACAACTACTGTTTATCTGCGCAAGAGTAGTTGCCATACAGCAGGCACAGGATGTATAGATCAGTAAACAGTCCTACAAGTTAAACTATAACAATAAAAGTTAAAAATATAATGAATGGTGACAAAAAGTGAAAACAGAAAAATCCTCTGCTTGCATAGAACATCTAACTTTACTCATACAATAATATTATAATTACCGAATGTAACAACAGAAAAATGTCAGCCAAACCACCTCCCTCCAACCCTCACATAAAAAAATAAAATAAAATACACTCCCTCAAGCATCATTCCAATGTAAGGAAGAGTCGTGTTCAGTTGGATGGTTGATTCAAATGGCCAACTAAGATCCTCAGAGTACCACATCAGATCTCTTATCCAATCAAGATCAACAGAATTACAGCACAGACAACAAACGAAGCTTCATTCACAATTCAAAAATATTGTATTACAAGATTGCTCACTTACATTAAAAGTCTGAATCTGGGAAAAGCTTTAATTGACTTAAGTATCCCTATAAAATTGTAATATTACATAAATTGGCTTGGTCCCATATGTTTCAAAAAACTGCACCAATCAAAATAGTAGGCTTCCTAATTGAATTAGGATTATTTATAAATATTAGTTCGTTTCAAAGTCAAACTTGATTTCTCAAACATTTGCATCATGAATCTCTCATAATTTTGTGTCATTAGCTAGCCTTCATCCATCTTCTTTGGTGCCCAATAATCTTTCCTTAGATGTCCATCCTTTTCGCAGTTCCAGCAACAATTAAATAATTTTCAAAATCTTGACTTGCTTCTTCATTTGGATTTCAATCTACTGCAGCCTGAGCTACTCCCAGACATTCTTCCCCTGGTCCTAGTATTTAAAGCAAATCCCAATGTTTCATTCAATTCATTCTAGTGAATTTCTTCAATTAGAATCAAGTCTAGAACATCATCATACTTTAATTTCGAGCTTCCTAAATAACTACTTACTGTCGTTACAGTGCTTTTCCAAATTTCTGGCAAAGAGAACAAAGGAATCAAGGCTCTGACCTTATCATCAAACTTGATTTCCTCGGATCTCAACTGACTTGTAAGTTGTAACTGAGTTGAACCAGTTCAGATGTTCAGTTATAAGCGTGCCTTTTGACATCTTCATGTTGAATAATCACCACTGAGGGCTTTTCTTACAAATTTGAAATGGTTGTCATGAGTCCTGCCACAGTCTTCTCCTTCGTTGTGTTGTAGGCGACATTACAAGACAGCATCAATCAAATGACTCCAAGTGCCTATCTGTCAAGAAGAGTACTATCATCTGGTTTCTTTCTTGAAAGCGGCTAGTATAACTTTTTTCTAGTATAAATAATTTTACATCTACATTTTCCAGAACCCAAAGTCCATTCCATTGAACTTCTCAATTTTGACTTTTTTGTATTCTGTGGCTATTGCTCCAAATAGTACTACGTGAACAGTACTTCAGAGCAATGCCGCAGACCTGACGAAAACAGCACTCGTGAATAGTATCGCAAACCCCCCATAAATAGTACTTGTGAATAGTGCTTTAGCAGTGCAGAATATTCATTCATGTACAAACAAGGGTGAACAGTACTATGGAACCTACAATTGTACATTAACAGAGCTTTGATACCAGTTGTTAGAGAATGGACCCTAATTTAAGGATTCGTAGGATGCGAAAGAAATCATCGACAAAGATCACACAAGGACACCAGATTACGTCCACAGCGTTGCTGAAGATTTACTATGATGAACATATGTATAAAAAATACAACAAAACAAATGTTCAAACCCTCAAATAACCCCCCCCCCCCCCCCACCCCCAAAAAAAAACCGAAGAATTACAAAGAACCCATTGATCCCTTTCTTTCTCACTCTCTACACTCTTTCTATTTTTCTCTCTACAGAGCCTCACGTATGCCTCTCTCCGCACCCTTGCACTTTACCTCTCCGTTCCTCTCCTTTTATAGAAGAGATAAATGCACACTTGCCTCACATGAAAAAAGTAGTTCAGCGCCACATAAAGAATAGGAAACAATTGGTGCCAACAGTGAGCCAATTTTTACTTAACTTTTGTTACGTTACTTTCCGTGCCCACATTTTGCAAGACAATAATGGAAGTCACGGCATGTGGGCCACTCAGGCTCCACATGTCTCAACAATAAATCGATGGGTACATTGGGTATAAGTATTGATCACATGCCTCAACAATAAACAGATTGGTACATTGGGTTTAAGTAATATATAGAACAAGAAAAGGAGGAAGACAAAAAATTCTTCCTCATTCCATATGCAAATAATAATAATAAAAAAATAATATATTACATGGACATGTGCAGACTAATATCGTGGATCGTGACAACCTTACCAAAATCTTGAAAAAAAAAAATTTGAATGCTATAAATTCATTAGTCTAAATGTCAGCTACATACTCTCTCGTGTCAACTCTAAAAGCTTATTAAAGAAATTTTTATTTATTAAAGAAATTGAAATGACTGATTATATTAAATAAATGAAATTCCTGATCATGTAATATATTAACAACTCAGCTACAAAACATCACAGTAAATTATAAGAGCAGCAACAAACCATTTACAAATAGGACATAATAGATTTTTCTTGTATGGATTCAGGGTCAGCTTCACACGCATCAAATCCCACATGAACCGTCATTAAAATTTCAAACTTTGAACCTTACAACTCCTACATTTAGGCCCTTAAAAGAACCTCAACAATGTTAAGTAAGATTTGTTTTCCAGATAGAATGTTTAGTAAGGTTTCAAGAGACAGCCTCACAGTGTGATGGGGCCTATAAATCATCACTTCATAATGTAAACAATTATAGGGGATCCCTCTCAATTCAATCACTGCACTCCAATGTTTTCTATCTGAGTATGTCATTGGTAATCTCAATCTTGTAATAACTTGTAATATCACAAATTTCAATTTTATGTACACTCCCTCAGCCAGTTCCACCGTTCAAAATGAAAGGTTAACCAACTCTCACACTCTCACAAGGTTTGACCTAGACCTTAAAAATCATCTAAGACTCAACATTCAGTTACAAATATCCAAATTCATAACAAAATTTGTGTAATATCGTAAAAAATGGAAGGGGAAAGAAACCTAAAAGGAACAAAGTCAACAAATACCCTTTTGCTCCGTTTAGTTACCAAAAAAACTGATGAAAAACTCATACAACTATCTCGCATGGTTAAGTAGACTTGTTCAATTCCCCCAAGCCAAAACAAAACCCACATAAATAAAAATTGTCGAAATTTTTTTTCTTTTTACTTTGCTTTCTTAGCAATTAAAGAAAATTAACGCATTTCAGCACGTAAATAATAACATCAAATAAAATATAAGAAGGAAAAAGAAAAAAAAAAAAGAACTTGCCATTCTCTTTCTTAACCTCAAGAAACTGACCATTCTCTTTCTTAACCTCCTCTCTCCGTCTCTTCCGGTTCCTGGCCCAATCAGCGATGCTATTACATCCCTCGCCGTCCGATTTGCTATCAGGCAAATCCGCCATGATCTCAATCCTCAGCACACGATCTGAAAAATTTCTGTCATTAAACGCGAACGCGAAGTCCGAATCAGAGGGCGGACCCGGAGAGAAATCCGATTCCATGATCGTTCCCGGATCGAAGAGATCGACGTTCGAATCCTTCATTAGCAAACTCGGTATATTATATATATTAAAAGAAGAGAGAGGAAATTGTTTGGATCCCTAGAAATATGAGGCGATGAGGTGAAGCCCTAGACGAAGGAAAGAGTAACAAAATGCCCTAAATTCAATCCGATTGATCCTTTTGTTCTCTTTCTCTTTCGGTTATTCGTATGGGCGAGAACGCCTTGATGTTGATGTGTTTACAAATTATTAATAGGAGGCACTTTCTTTGATTACGGGCTTACCAAAACTCCTACTGACTATGGACAAATAACAAATTCATTGTGGGTTCCACAACTACCTTCTAATCACACGGGATCTCTTTATATGGCTGTCATAACATTTTTTTTAATAAAAGTATTTTTATTTATTACAAAAAGGGGCCAAAATATATTATTTTTGAATAATGCTATGCACTACTATAAAGTACCGTTACAAGTCTCGCTTAAATAAAATAAAAATACTTTTATAGCAATTCATAGTATTTTCTTTCTTTCTTTTAATGGGACATCATTACAATATTGTTAGAGCATCTTCGATGCATTCGTGTTATTTGACGTACTAAAGTCAAAATTTAGCACCACGAATGGTATTAATTGACATCAGTACCGAATTTTTTCATTTATGTGCTACAATGTATTAATTGCTAAATTTTGACAATTTTCACTATTTTTAAGAGAAAGTATATATGATATGACAAAAATGGTAAATATCGTTTGAGGTGTCAAATTTTGTAACAAGTGTTGTCATTGCCAAAATATGATATATCCCATTGGAGCAAAATATTTGTGTGTCAATGCTAAATTTTGATAATAGCATTTCATATAGCACCCAATTGAAGATGCTCTTAGTAATTTCTCTTTTTTTTTTTTCTTTTCTTTTTTTCATTATTCGACAAGGAAACTCACTAGGATTATGAAGTACACAATAAGAGTTAATCCTCCCCTTTTTCTTAACCTTTTCCCACCACAATAAAAGCTGAATTGGGAGCAAGACCATACATGATACAACTACAAAAAAAAACTTTACTAGCAAATTAGCTAACACCTTTGATATAATTACTAGTTTATTCACTTATTGAGATGGGATGTATTATATATCCTTATTTAAATTTAAAGTGAACAATAATATATTTTTTTACTTATTACGTATTTATCATCGCAAAATAAGTAGGTTGGTAAATCCAATAAATAAAATTCAGTAGTATTATCATTTTCATTAAAAATACAATAACTGGTCATTTTTAGCCTAACTTTTTAAAAAATTTGACTATTTTTTTACTTTCGTCAATGCTATTTAGTACTGTGTATATACACCTATTGATACCAATTCTCCATTGGGTCTATCTTATTAAATTAGGTGAATGTTATTCGTTGGGTGCTCCAAATTTGTCAACAAACAGTCATAATGGTAGATTTGTCCCTTATATCAAAAAAACTTTCAATTTTATATATTTTGGCATTCTATACTTCTGTAAGTCAGTTGCAAAACATAATTTAAAAAATTGACTGTTGGATAAAATACTTATCTTATAAATGTCATGTCTATCAAAAATCATAATGATCTAACGGTCGGATAAACTAACTGCAAAATTGTGACATTTCAAATAACTACAAGAATACAATTTTTGCAGTCAGTTTTTTCAAAAATCGATCGTTGGATCACTGTTATTTTTGGCAGACATGACATTCATAAGATGAATATTTTATCCAACGGTCGATTTCTTAAAATATGTTCTACAACTGTTCTACAAAAGTGCAAAATTCCAAAATATATTAAAATAAAGGTTCGTTCGTATAAGGGCAAAATTAAAATTTTACCCTTATATATGTGATTGTGAAGCGTGGATATAAAAGGGTGGAGCGCGCATATCATCCGCCTTAAATTAACAAAAACATAAATCTCATTTGAAAAGAGAGAAAGAAAAAACTAATTATGATAATGACAAGATAACAAATAACATTCCTATCATCCAATCAATCCTCCTCTACCATTCAACACAATTCCAGAGCATGGGTAAACTCCTGACCTTCTCCAGTTCTCCTCGCTATGCGAATCTAGGTTTGGTTACCAACTAACCATCATCGATTAGGTTAAGTGAGGACCATTTTTTGTTCGATGGTATCTCGGTAATCTCCTCTTCAATGTTTCAGAAAATTCACGTCCTTCTCTTTCCTTGGAAATTGGGTGAGTTGACCCCTACACAAACTTAGTGGACAAGTCTAAAAAGGATAATGCTGAAACTCTTTGTTAAGTATATATATATATATATATATGATTGTTATAATCGACATTGAGTCATGAAGTCGTTACTTGATTTAATATCTAAAATTTGGTTGGGTTTTGGTTTATTATTTGTAAATTTTGGTTTGGGCTTTGGAAAGCTCCCAAGTGGTAAATAATTGCGGGACTTGTTATTGCAACCCCTCCCAACTATTAGCCCACCCCAACCATTTGTGATTTTTTACCGTTTTATGAAAAAATGAATTGTTTTTAAGAAAACTAGCTGCGCTATCCACTAGAAAACATCATTTCGAACAACTTTGTAGAAGAAAGTTTTTCCAAAATCTATCATTTAAGCAAACTTTTTGGCATTTTTACGAAATATTCTGTAAAAATAATAAATGGTCAAAAAGACTACTTAAATAATAGATTTTGGAAAAACTTTCTTCTACAAAGTTGTTCAAAATGATGTTTTCTAATGGATTCACGGCTAGTTTTCTTTAAAAATAATTTATTTTTTCATAAAACGGTAAAAAATCACAAATGGTTTGAGTGGACTAATAGTTGGGAGGGGTTACAATAACAAGGCCCATAATTGCAAACTCAGCTTTTAATCGAAAACCATGACCCATGTATGTTGCTTAAGGCCTTTGTTACAAAGATGGTATAGTGTTGCTTGGGCCTAACGGCCCTCTTGGATTTGTAAATGGTAATGGGCCAGCCTGTTATGTTCTGGCCGGTCAATATAGGCTCATGGGCTGGCAGGTTAGGTCCAAGCAAGGTACTAGTCATCTAGAGCGCTTACCCACGATTTCAAAAGGCAGTGTTGGTCCTATTAAAATAAGGACTCGAGAGGAGGGAACCGGATGTCCGGATACAGTCATAACTTTCGATATTGCATGAAATGATGACTTTTTATATTACTTGATGAAAGTCCAAGCCGGACTTAAAAATTAATAAGCCCGTATACTTATTTGTGCCACCACAATGAAATTATCTTTACGAAAATCATTATGATACTAATTTAAATTATCTTTATATAAATCATTATGATACGAGGAATTAGATTACTAAATTAAAACAAACTATAAACTTCAGACGTGGCAGTGGTAATGGTATTAGTGGCTACAGATTGTGGTGATAACAGCGATGATGGTGGTGACAACTGTGGTGATAATGGTAGTAGCAGTAGTAACAATGATGGTAGTGAAAGTAGTTTATGGCTTTAAAATATTCTAAATTTTTTTTTTTATATAATGATGCGGGTGGTAATGGGGGCGGTGATAATAGTAATAGTAGCAGCGGCATCTGTATTCTTATGAAAATATTACATATTTTAAAATTTACAAATCTCTCACATATAATTAAAAGTCAATTTCTTGGATTTGGAATGAAATTTTATATCTAAATCAACAGTTGTGCCCCAAGCACGAGAAGTAGATTTGTGGGCTCAAATTCAATACTTTTTCAATTCTTTGTATCAAATACACATCTAACATTAATTTAACTCAAAAGTTGTATGTATGTTGTCAACATAACAAGTTTAATTTCAATTTCTACCCTACACTAGGTTTTCTTTTATTGGAAAATTATCCAAAAGTTGTTGAGTTTAGAGTCTTATACTATGTGGTCGATCCAATTTTATACCATGAGAACCTTGAAATTTTCAAATTTCTCTATCTATTTATTATGTTAAAAAAATTCTTAAATAATGTGGTATAAAATACTTAGATTAAGTTATACTTTGCTCCTTAAACTATTAGATTGTATCAAATTACCCTCTTCTGTCAATTAGTCATTTGTTTTTGTTTTTTTTTTTCACACCAAAAACTGGTGTTAGGCTTGTTATTTTTCTATGCAGTATTTATCTTGGATTCCTAATGGGTCTACGGGCATATCAATAAAATTTCATGATTTTTCTCAATATATTTTATTTATTATGAGTTTTATTTACTGTATAGAGAAAATAATTCATAAAAATAAAAATATATTGAGCAAAATCATGAAACTTCTATGCTTATAGACACATTAGCAATTTATGATAAATAATACATATAAGAAAAAATCTAAAATCATTTTTCGGTCGGAGTAATTGACAGATTGGGGTAATCTGAAACAATCCAATAGTTTAGGGGCACATATATTGATGCGGGGAATAATATGAAAACGACAAATAATTCAAGGGGCATGCACTCCAAATATGTATATATGTGAAGAGAGTAAAAACCCGCAGTGATTCATGGCTCGACATGTATCGGGTCGGGACTTGATTAACCGATCCTACAACACTACCTTACCTATTGGGTTCTACCTGGCCTATTGGGTACCATCCAATCAGTCAAACATGACTTGAAAAAGATGGTCAGAAGCCATCTATCCATTCGAACTGATTACAAGACGGCACTGATAATTGATCCATGTATAGTAAAGCATGGCATGATTATCAGGTAAGATAGATCATTAAATATCTAACTACTCACTGTCCATTCCAAATTATTAAAGCATGGCAAATAATACATGGGCTTAGGTCAGCCCACGACAAAACTCTCCAATTTGAAATGCTGATCGGGACAGTATCATTCATCTTCCTGCCGCAACACTTCTAATGAGAATAATCATCCCATTTATAGGTAATGGGAATAATCATCCAAATGTATAAATCTCGAATAGTTAAGAGAGAGAGAAAGAGAGAGAGGGAATCAAGCCATTACCCATGTAATTACTGTAAACACTTTTAATGGGAATAATCATCCAATTATATAAACCCTGATTCAGATTTAACAGTTAAAAGAGAAACGAATCAAGGAGGGGGAGAGAGAGAATAATGAGAACCTATCTAGCAAATTACTGTAACAAACTTTTACCGGGCCGGGAGAATAATTCATCCAATTATTTAAGTCTTGATTCATTAGATTTGACGGTTAAAAAGATTGAAAGAAAGAATCGCCCTAAGAAGAATAAGAAAAGATCGAAGAGAAGTTAGTGATGTTTGTATATACAAACATTGTTATTCCAAGTACAAGTTTCTTTTATATTAACATCTTAGATATTGCTAATTGACGGTGGTGGTGGTCCGTAACACTTTTTCTCCGTGTGAATCTTTTCTTTTTAAAACTAATAATTCCTCATTTGTTTTAACAATGATTATTGCATGTTATTCGTGATTAAACAGCTCAAAGTTAAATTCTTGTCTCCCCTCGATCTCGATTCTCTTATAGTAAGAAGCGTGATGAATCATACATAATTTATTTTTTTAAGGATATACTTTTCTTATTGTCGCGTTCATGCCATTTATATTCAGGAATTAAACCATCCCGCCCATTAATTAAAAGCTAACATCGGGGTATCTCTAGATTAATTCTTTGCAAATGGTGATTAATTGAAGGGATGTTCTAGGCATCTAATAAGCTTATTCACATCACACTTGCTTAATTTTTAAGTTATATTGGCCAACATACTATTTTGGATAGCGTATCAGACAATATTTTACAATCCTTATTGAGGCCTAAAAGCAAGAAAGAAAGCAAAACATATTGTTTTGGTAATGGATTACGAAAGTACTTTCTCCGTGAGTGAGCCCAAAAAGCATAATCATTGATTCCCATTAATTAATTAAGCTCAATTTATTTGATTTTTTGTTTTTTCAAAAATAGTAGTATAATGTTATTAGATCCATTAACAAATGAAGTGAAGGATTATACAATCCAGGAGAGGGTTGCAACTGTTCATGTTCTAGGATGGAAGTTTAATAGAGTTTTGAAATCTTTTCATTATCGATCAGAGCAACATGATGATATCTCTTAGCACTTGATTAATTAGCAAACCAACAGAATGTAT
The DNA here is from genome assembly GCA_017140935.1 of Hamamelis virginiana. Classification (NCBI taxonomy): domain Eukaryota; kingdom Viridiplantae; phylum Streptophyta; class Magnoliopsida; order Saxifragales; family Hamamelidaceae; genus Hamamelis; species Hamamelis virginiana. The sequence goes on from JAESVK010000818.1 coordinate 610,710, forward strand.
TCCATTTGGGACCATTCAATAATTAATTAACAAAAGGACACCTTCATTGAAACTTAAAGAACTATACTGTAAGTTTTTAGGGTTTTCTTGATTGTCTCATTCGAATTGAATTATTTTATGGTATTTTATATATAATTTTGTGAATAAATTCATCTTTTGAATGAAGAAATTCAAGATAGTGGCAATCACTATTACAAGTAAAAGTAAAATCTGGCTTGCTATTATATTTCTAAAACTTGTCTCGAATGACATGTGAACTATCTTTTTTCATTATCAATTTTTTAATCAGAATAATTTTTTGCAGATATAACACTAATAAGGGTGGCATATTATCCAATGATCAGTTTTTGAATATATGTTCTATAATTTGTATTATAGAACTTATTTGGTGCAATTTACCTCAACAGAAAACTTATCAACTCTAAGGAAAAAGTTATATTATAAATTTTTAAAATGATTTTCAACTAAAACTGATTCATCATCTAGAGAATTGATCTCGAGCTGGTGTAACTCCCATTTAATTTAACTATGGTAAAAACCATAACAAAAGAAAGAGGCTAGGAAAAAGAGAGAGAGAGAGAGAGAGAAAAATCCAAAGCAAACTCCAAGGCTTCAAAGTGCAGATGAGAGAGAATAATTGAAAAAGATGCAAAAGGACCACGTGGGTGTGGGTGGCATGCATAGATCTGGCAAATCCATTATGACAAAGAGATGGATTTAAAATCACCAGAAGATAATAATAGAAAAAACACAAGAACAAGAACAGCTGGGCACGCACAAGGTCATTTCATGGGACAACCCCATTTGTCCAATGAGCCATTACGTGCGCGCGCGCGCGCGCTCTCTCTCTCTCTCTCTCTCTCTCTCTGTGCTTGCATCGGTACTTGACTTCTGCAACTGTTGACGCTGTCTCTGTAACTCTCTGATCTTTCTATCTAATCCTCTTTCTATTCGCCCGTTCATGAAGGGAGGTATCTCTACATTTGCATCGTATCATGTGTTTTATATTAATTCTAAATTAAGTATTCTTATTTATCCAACAATAAGTATAAATACCTAGCTGTAAGGCAAAATGGTGTAAAGTTCTGCTTTACATTATTGTGTAGCTAGAGCTCTCAATGAACGCGAATCATGCAGAAATACTTAGAGAAATAATTAACAAAAGTAGCAGTAGATTAATTAGAGAAATAAAGCAGCGATTTATCAGTAGATTAATTAGAGAAATAATTAACAAAAGTAGGTATTCAGGTGCAAAATATAGTAAAATATTTTAGGTGGCATTTTGGCACTTCTGAACCTTTTTTTTTTAATATAAAAAAAATAAAAGATTTTATTTTATCTTTTTTTGAAAAAAAATTGAAATAAAATGTCATTAAGAGCAATTTCAATTGAATGATTATCAGGATTTGACATTAGCATCTAAATAGCTAGCTCTAATGGAACACTAAATTTAATTAACAATAGCAGTAAGAATTACCAAATATGACACCTCAAATAATAATTGTCATTTGTACTTTATCGTATTTTTTCTTGAAAAATGTGAACTATTAAAATAATACATTAATGTATTGGAATATATAGGTGCCAAATTTTAACATTAATGTCATTTGGTGTTAATTCGAGTGCCAAATTTTAATTTTAATAGATCAAATAATATGAATACATTAAAAATAATCCAAGTAAATAGCTAGGAAAATATGGTACCTGTACTCTTTGGGCAAAAGCCACACCCTTGTAATCTTTTACAATGATAAATATTGCCAAGACATTTAGTAATTTAGACAACTGCATACCAGTGTAACTGAAATTGTGACAGATTGGCCATCATTGATTTTATAGGCTGAGTTCAAACATTCCGAATAAGATGGAATAGATGATTTTTCAACAAATCCACCATAACAATTCTCAAGTCTAAACCAAGATTTCCCCAAGCCAATCAATAGAGTCACGTACCATTGAAACAGAGAGGAATTGCTATAGAAAGTTAGCTGTGGAGGTCTTTTTTCTTAGTTATTTCTTTTTGGGTTTATGTAGATTTTTAATGGGCATGGGCATGCCTGCGGCTTGCCTGCACACCAGAGAGCTAGTAACTAGTAAGAGAAAGGGGTTGGTATTTCCGACATCAGTGCCGGCTTAGGTCAAGTAGGCCTTCGCCTAAGGCCTCCCAGCAGCCTAAGGCCTCCCAGCAGCAGCAGACCTTAGGCTGTCATTTCAAACAGACCTCATTGCTAAGGGTCTTAGTTAATACACAACGGCCAGCTTTAGTAAAAAAAAAAAAAGAAAGCCATTCAGTGCCCATAAGTGCCACGACACTGTTCATATGTGATTTGAAAATTGAAATGACAACCAGAAATTAAAACCATAGCTTATATATTTTGGTATATGTAATTAATGTAAAATAGTCCATATATAATAGAAAGAGCATTTGTAAGTAGCATATAAAAATAAAAAAGCCACCTAAACAATCAGACCTTCATAAAATATACTTTCTTAGATTGGAAACTTAACATGGTATCAAAGCATTGATTATCCACGTGACAAGGCCCAAACAATATTGCACGTAAGGGAAAATATAGAAGAATAAAATTCACCCTGTCCCACATCGCCTAACTTCATATACCTGTATTGGGCACTCCACTTATAATATTAGACTTTTAGGTTTGATTGAAAACTTAACATTATGTGTTGTGTTCCTTTACTTTATGTTTGTAAATTTTTTATGGTAAAAATTGAGAAATTAAAAGGTTTTGTCTAATCCTCTATTTGCAAAAGGTTGAATAAGAGTTAAATAACAAATGCCTCACTTAACAAAGTTTTCGCCTAAGGCCCCCAAATACGACGAGCCGCCCTGATTTCCGTATTTAATCAAGCTTTAGGTGACCACAGTTTTATTACTCTTCATGTAAATTTTGCTTTGTATGTGATGAGAAAATTGATTTTTTTTTTTGAATAAAATTTTTTTATAGATGAGGCATTCGAGACATTCGAGTTCTATGTTAATTTATGGATCGATGATAATCGTGGGATTTGTTTTTTTTGCTTTTTTCCCTAATATTCAGACTTTATGATTTGTTTTGGGTGGAGTGTTTATTGTTTATTGGTTCTCAACTATTACGGAATTAGGATTTCATATCCTCTCAATATGTATATCTATTTTTCATTTATTTTGATAGATGAGTAGAAATGTTCCTATTAGGGATGATGTATAGTTTGAAAAATTGATCATTGGATTAGATATTATGCATATGTATGTCACGCATATAAAAAATCACAGTAATCCAACAATCAGTTTCTCGATGACAAGAAAAATCATAATAGTTTTCAACGGTCAGAAATTTTCAAAATTTATATTTTAAAATGCCGATATCTAATAACTGTGTTTTTTGACAAATACAAATATCTAATCCAACGATTAATTTTTTAAACAATAATTCTATATCACCTGACACTTTAACCCGAAATTAAAAACCACCATAACGTGTCGTGATTTGAGTGGTTTATGAAAAAGATGAAAGCAGTTTGAAGGCTATAGGCGAGTTTGAGAGGGGTTTGCCGTACAAATGGCTATTAGGTTACATAGGCGAGTTTGATAGGGGTTTGCTGTACAAATTGCTATTAGATTGTTATTGTTTCTATCTCAACATCTTTGCTGGTATAAGGAGAGGGTGTGGATGTTTGATGATAAGAGGATTTTGTTTTAGATTCAATGCCATATTTAAGAGGTTCTTGGTGATTTGCTGCAAGCCAGGATATTTTGATGTGTCAAAAGGAAAGCTCATAACTAAGAGGATATGTTCTTGTTTTGTTTTTTTGTTTTGTTTTTTTTATTATTTTGTTTATAGGGGATCTGCTCTATTTTTTATTTTGTGTTTCTGGTCTTTTTTTGGTTTTCTTAGGGGATATCTGAGATCATGTATTTAAGGGATGGGTGTTTTGTCCATTGGGTGGGTTCTTGGATTATGTTGGTATGGTAGTGAACTGATTGTAATTTCTTATTATCTTAATATAATATAACCTATTGTCTATCAAAAAAAAAGAAAAAAAGACCCCACTACTTAAAGTATGACACATCATAGTGATTTTTAATTTCTGGTTAAAGTGTCCAGTGCTATAGTATTTTTCTTTTTCAAAATAAGTATCTTATAATTCTCTACTAACTTCGTGCCGACAGAGAGAAGTAGGGTTTCTCTTCTAACAACTTATCGGGCATCATAAGGACTGCAGCTCCCCGCCCACCCCGAAGTGTGCATAGAGGACAATAAATAAAGGCCGGAAATGGGGGATTCTAGCTTAGCTTGTACGAGGAGACAAGCTTTTGGCCATAATATGTGGACAGGAAGGGTTAGAGATGAAGCTCCGACAATGGATTTCGTACCTAGTCGGAGGACATATATATTGTACAAGCTTTGTTTGTTGAGGTCTTCAATTAATTAAACAGTGTTAAAAAAAAGGCCCCAATAATAAATATTTATAAACAAAAATTAAGTGCCTATAATCTTGTGGGCAGATAGCATTTTTCCCTTTCTTATGAGGGGAGGTTTTAGATTCAAGTTTTGTGTAAATTTTGGTATTTTAATGTTTTTATCATTAAAATAAAATAATAATAATAATAATAATATAAAAAAGAAATAAAGCATGACGAATAACAGGATGGTGAAATTTTCTTCTAAGGATAACACAGACATGTAAAAATAAAGCAACTGAATTTTATATAATGCACCACAATTATTTAGCAATACAGTATATCTTTAGGGGCTGTTTGGTAAACTTATAAATTTAGCCCATTGAAGATACATTTGTCTGATTTTTATTCAGTAGAGTTTGGTAAGTACATTTTTTTGCAAATCAGTTCAATCATGTCTAGAAAATAAGGCATAAATACAGTTATTTTCAAATCAACTGGAAACTAGTTTACATAAAAACCATATAGCATAAAGAGATCAAAACTGGCAAGAACCAGTTTTCGAAGTTCCCAAACAAGCCCTTAGTCTCATGACAAGTTTGGATTCTCTTGGGCTTGGGTATGCTTGGGTGATGTGTCATAATTTGGATTCTCTATCATAACACGTTACCCAAACACAAAAAAAAAAAAAATCAAAGTAGAGGATCCTTATTCGTCTTATAACATAAAAAATATTTTTTTTCCCTTCTTAATGCATGGGGAGAGTTTTAGAGTTTAAAGCTTGATTTTAGGGGCTAAATAGAGTTTGAATTTGCTATTGTTTAGCAATATTAAAAATAAAAAATAAATGAAATTTAAGGTTTTCAAAATCATTGCCCTAATGTCATCAATAGATTTTATTTTTTATTTTTTAAGCTTCAGTTATGCAAGCTCCATGGCTCCAACTCCCATCCTTCCTTTTAACCTTTTGTGTGTAATCTGTTGTCTAGCTAAAACTACAACCCTAGTAAAAAACAACGAATAAGCAGTCAAAATGAGTAGCATAGTTAAAGTGTACAATTCTTTAACCACATAATTAAAATAGAAAAACAATATTATTTGAGTATTTTGATTAAACATTTTAACTAATCGTAATATATTGGACATTTAAAAAAAAAAAAATCATAATTAGCATTATTTTTTTCAATCTTTTATAAAAAATAAAAAAATAAAAAAAAACCCTCACTTATAGCAGAGGAAAACCGTGGATACAGGCAGAGCATCTCAGATATTACAATCCCTCCCAAAAACCAACCAACAAAACCAAACAAAAAATCAAAACAGGCTAAAGCAAAAAATGAATAAAAACAAAACAAGCCTGAGAAAACTAAGACCAATAATAAAAAATAAACACAGAACAACCATCAAACAATTAGCCTAAACGAATAGATGCCAATCCCACCCAATCCATCCTATACATCCCACAGACCTCTCTATGTAAGAGACTTACGTCCCTCACTAAAGTATTATTACCTACTGCACCATCTTTAGCAACCTCCCAATCCATCTACGCCATTCCAAATCCTCCCCCCAAGGCTTCCACCAATCTGCAAAAATTATCAAATGTAAATTAGGCCAATTTTATTAATTATTTTGTATTGTGAAGGCAGTTTATTCCGATCATTGCAAAAGCATCTCTACATGCATTTCATACTGTTCCCGATGAAAAGCGACGGTCTCGAGACCTCTGGGATAAGGTCTTGATGCGCGGGCGTGCCAGGGCTCAAAAAACCCAAAGACAGTGTGAACACGACCTCTAGCACCTTATAGGCCGAGAATCTAGGAAAGGTCCTAGATGCCTAGTCGGTCACTTTGGAATTGGAATTGGAATCAGGCGATTGACAAGAATCAGAGGTTAATCCTCTTGGGTTCTAGTGTTAAAGAATCTAAAACACTGAGAAATAATGACTAATGAAAGAAAATAAATTAGAAATAAAGAAATTCATTGACTGAAGTTAAATTAAATGGAATTGAAATGACAAAAGAAATATTTACATTACATGAATGAACTAGATGAGAAATAAACTCCATTGCTAATTGAAATAAAGATTAGACTATGAAATTAGAAATTAAAAGATGAAAATACCAACTAACCAAAGACAAATGATGAACTACTACTGGAATTACGAAACTGCTACTGAAATGATTGCTTATCTGCTGCGACTAAGGACTGAAAACTTGCCTTGAAGAAGATGAACTGCTACTGGAATGATGAATTACTGCTACTGGAATTAATAAACTTAGACTAATGATCTAAACGAAGAGAAGTTTGCCATGGGCTTTTGGATTGAGTTGTGTGTGTCCTCTTCTTGTTGCTGCTGCTCTGTATTTATAGAAGGTTGGGCTGTTAACTGCCGTAGCCCATTTCTCCCGTGTTCCTTATTTGATGGCCCATAATCCCATTATGCCCATTTCCAGAAACTGCTTAGCACCACTTCAGCCCACTTCTTCCATGCTTAACCGTTTTGTGCTTCACATCAAGCTGCCACGTGGATAAGTCTCTCCATATTCTAAAAGCTTACATGACATCACCCTATTCATTTCTGTATGCCTACGTGACAATTTCTATAATGCCCACGTGGCATTTTTTACAGTAAACACATACATTTTTGAATATTTTGGGAAAGGGATTGAAGAAACTCAAATAGAAAGCAACCTCCAACGTGCAATGACTTATTCAGAACTGATCTGATCTGAGGACCAAAGTATAGCTACATTAAGAAAGATAAATAAAATCCTCTCTCCAAAAATAAAAAAATAAAAAAATAAAAAATCACACAATAGTGCATATATGCTGACTTTTGTGAAAGTCAGCATGAAATTCATAGATAATTTGAGATAAATATTTTTAAAAATTGACCGTGCGGTTAGATACTCTTGTTATGGATGTCATGTTTGTAAAAAATCACAGTAATCCGATGTCAGCATTTCAAAATACAAAGTGTGAAAAATTTTGGTCGCTAAAAATTGTCACAATTCTTTTCAATATATGAGAAATTAACTATTTAATCATTATGATTTTTGGCATGCATGACGTACACATACATAGTCTTTAATCTAGCAATTAACTTTTTAAAATATGCATTCCACGGATACTTATTAATTTTATGTTAACTTTTGTCAAAATCAACACATGCAAATTCAAATATTTCTCTCTCTCTCTATATATATATATAAATGACTTAATTCAGCAAATATTTAAATGGTCATTAGATCTCGACTATTTCGATGATAATCTAGGCCACTTGAATAATCTATATCGGTCATTCAAATATTTACTGATTTAGGTAAATCAGTATTTACAAACTCGATGATAACTCAATATATATAAATATGTATGTTTTTTTTTCTATAATTTAGTAATAATATACATACTTCGTAGTAAAATAATTGAGATAAGTAATTAAGAAATGATGGATGGATGGATAGATGGACGGATGGACGGATGAGAGAGAGAGTAAAAAAAGGAGTGATTGGACAAATGGACAGGAAATGGTAATGGGGCTGGGAGTAGGAGGCCGGGTGGAGAAGGTAGTACCATTTCGTAGGCAGGCTTTTCGTATTGACAAGACAGTGATTTTCAGTAGTGACGGAGAATCTGATGTGATCTTCCCCCACAAATATTATTTCTTCCTCGCCATCATACTCCTATTGGCTCTTTACTGCTTCCCCACCCTTCACTGTCTGTCTCCTAACCCCACCCCTCCCTCATTATTTATCCTTGAAAAACCTTTGCCACCATAATTTATTAACAATCTAGCTATGAAGTGACTAATTAATTTACTATAGAGTTATATGTGTTATATATTTATAAAAATATCCTCTTGGACGTATGTTTATATAAGGTTATATAAATATAAAATAAATAGATGATTATGGAATATGTATATATTTTAAAAAATTGACCTTTATATTATATACTATATTTATATATGTTATGCATACCAAAAATTATAGTCATTCTTTATATCAGATCATCATGATTTTTGATATGCATGGCGTCCATATATATATATAAGAAAATTTTCAAAATATGCATTCCAATTATTCATGATTTTGGACCTTCTTTATTATTTTTGAAAGGTTTTTTCTTCTTTATTTGGGTTTCATGCATGTGGCTTTCTGTGATTGAGGTTTAAATAGTTTTTCTAAACGGGAGACTGGAGGTTGCTTACACTCTTTCCATCGATAGCAGGTTGAAACCCAAAGAGACAGTGGCCTGTAAATGTGAGATTGAAGCTACCTAAATAGCAAACATGGTATGGCTCGTACTTTGTAAATTTATTTGGGTACTGTGAGGGTCAACTTAAAGTGGAAGTCATGTAGACATTGATCAAACACCATTTGCTGGATGGTCATCAGGGTCAAAGAATCAATAAGGCAGATTTATGAGTTCAAACCTTAAAGTCATTCTATTTCGGCTCTACTTCTACAGTTTATGCATTGGTTAACACAATACCCATGATTGTAATCATCAAACTGGTGTATATACTGTTTTTATATATATATACATATAAAAAATGTTTACATACCAAGAAAAATTATCAATTAATTATGGGGTTTCTACTTCTTCAAAGAAACATTGTGATCGATAAAGTATATGTATATATTTCAATATATTTTAATTGCCAGTTTTGGGGCTTTTGGTCTGCACAATCGGTATGATGTATAGATGTTGTCTGTACTTTACCTCTTAATTAAAACGGTGCCGAACTGTACTAACTGCTTTGCTGTGCATATAAATTATACACACGTCCAGTAATATTAATATTAATTAATCACTCACAAGATTGCATGTTCTCATCTTAATTCTATATAAAGTATAAAACACCTGACATATGTCAAGTAATCAAAATAGAAAAATGCTACTTAGAGGTGTCAAATTGGGGTTATACTTGTCAAAAAGAGTGTTTTAGAAGCAAAAATGGAAACCCTAGAGACATCTAGGTTTTTATTAGAATCTCTAGGGTCTTACTAGGGTTTTCGTTTTCAATGGAGTTTTTATAAATTTTCTTTTCACAAAAGAAAAGGAAAGAAAAAACTCAAGTCTACGTACCAACTTTCGTTCTCAACAAACAGCATATTTTGGACTCATATATGGATACTTATTTGCACTGTTGGTGGCTTTTCTTCAATTAATTAAAAAAAAATGCCATACACGGTGGAAAGTTATGCACATCTTCTTTAAGCACTTGAAAGATAAATTTGCCATTTTTTCACGTCAAGAAGAACATTAATTTAAAGGGCTGGTTTGTCTTTCCATCTAGTGTACAACATTATGAATATGAATATGAATATGAATATGAATATGAGTCCCGATCTAATAAAGCCATCTTAATTTATAAAGACATCTTAATTTATCTTATTATAAGTCCATTTTTATTGAGATGAGTATTTTAAATTTTTATTGAGATGAGTATTTCCATCATGTTTACTAAATATTACAATGATCAAGTGGTTGGTTTTCAAAATACGGACTGTTAAATCATTCAACTGTAGAGACAAATTTTTTTTACTTTTTAAAATTGATTGTTAGATCACTGTGATTTTTTGCACACATAATGTGCATAAAAAGGTTGTTAAAAAATAAAAAAAACATGCATAAAAAAGTTATTTAGTCCAAAGGTCGATTTTTCATAATACCTAGGTCGTTAGGAGTGGGCTACCAATAAGATAGGCAAGGACTTGAACACACAGTATATATAAGATTTTATATATGTTATTAATTAATTAAATTTTTTTTTTAAATATTAGATTGTATATATATTATTAATTAATTTATTTTTTTAAAAATAAAATAATACCGACTTAAGTCGATGCCATGGTAATGGTAATGAGGATACTGAGTGTCAGTACAGTACATGCTTATTATTGTGAATTGAATTTTATAAAAAGTTAAGAGGGCATATGCGAAGGGAGTGATGGGCTTTCCATAATGCAAGGGATTGGAGGGAGTGTCCATGGAACAAGAAGGCAAAGGAAGAATATGAATAACTCCCTTTCATTTTGTTTATTGTTTATATTATTTTATATTTTATTAACAGTCCCTGTTGTCTACTCTCTGCCTTTTTCCAACCTATATAAACCCACTCTTCCAATCACAGATCTATGAGTTACTCGCTTGGTTGAGGCAGTGAAAATAGGGGCTCCTCTCCATTCTCTTAGGAGTCCTTTGTGTACCATTGCACAACTCTTCTCTCACTCTCTCTCATTGTGTTAGGTTGATGTTCTCTTTCAGGTTGTATCAGTGAAGTATTAGTTGTTATTCTGATGGAGTGATTTGCTTTGGTGGTCCAAGGAGTTCACCCATATATGCATGGTTTTTCTTTACTTATTGTTCATGTGAAAGTTGCATATATATATATATATATATATATATAGATCTGTGAATGAATTTTTTGTATATATAATATAATAACGGGTTTGTTTGTTTATTTGATGGATAACGTATAAGAGAGCTTTCTTCAGTCCACTCATGGGTAGCTGTGGGATTTAATTAGCTGCCGACTCATTCATCCAAATACTGAGTTAAGGGTGAGAGAAAGTTACCCAGTAAATGAATGAATGATGCGGGAGACATATTGAATCTTAAGCTTTCTGTACTTGGACTGAAGGGAGCTCCCTTTACTGTTTTCTTTTCCCACAACTTTCTTATGTCTATTCTTAAGGTATGTTATTTTAATTTTCCTCTTATGTTTTAGGGCACCAAGCTTGTTTTGATATATGGTCATGAGATAGTACTGATTTTCCTTGAAATTTCTCTCTCTTTCACCTTATTAACATGACTTGTTTAATTATTTGTAACTCGACAAGGAATCTCTTTATCAATCCAGTTACCAAGGTATGCATGTACCTAAAACCTTTGTCACTTTTCTGTTTTAAGATCTTCACTGCCTTCGTATTCTCATATTTGATTATAGCTTTTGAAAATTATTACATGACACTGTCATCTAGGGTAAATAGCAGTAATTTTAAGCTGCGATTTTGTGCTTAAAACCGACATTAGAACTTCATGGGAATGGGTTTTCATAACTATAATTTATATACTTTGTATTTCACTTTAGCAATCTAATTAACTGAAGGGTTTTTTGTTTTTTGTTTTTTTTTTCTGCAGTTAATCTATGTATTTGCAGCGTCGACTTGGAGACAAGGGTTTTAGGGTTTTGATGTGCTGCTAGACATGAGACATCTCACGCTCTACGACGATTTATAGCTTCTTGGGTCTTGCTCTCTTGCAGCAACAAGTTCCTAGACATCTCACCGGAGGTGCATTTACCGAAATATCCTCTTTTGGAGATCTAAGTAGTGCGGTTCAAGGGAATTGAAATGCTAAAAGAGATTTTTTTCCACTTAATTTTGTCTGTTTTGTTCTTCTTGTACTAGTAAATATGTTTGTGTTTGGGTCTTCAAATATGAGTGGTAAAATGGCATGTATTATATACGAAGAGCACAATTGTACTTCCCATGAATTGTAGCTTCCATTTAATTCCTTCCATGTTTTTTTATATGAAAGGGCAAGGGTTATTTTTTATTGACTCCTTTGTTTGGAAAGTGCAGAGAAATTAACACATCGTAAAATGTGTTTGCGTTTCTTTCAGTTTAGGTTAAGTAATGTTTATGTTCCTATTGTGTGTTCACTGGTAGTGTCTCCAATTAACCATTTTGGTGTTACCAGAAGGTAGCCAAAATTGGAAAATTAGGATGGGAAAATGGGCTTCTGCCATGATCCCTCTCCCTCTCTCTCTCTCTCTCTCACACACACACACACACACAAACACACACACACAGACACAGATAGAGAGAGAGACTGTGTACATGTGTAAATCAAATCATATATATGTTGATATGCGGTTATTAGCTAGCTACTCTAGCTAGAAAGTATTTTCTTGAGCCGAGAAGATACTGATTTCTTTCTCCTTAAACAAGATCATCGTGAGGCCGATTTCTTGTACCCCAAAAGAAAAAAACAATCCATTCTACTCTTGAGTTCTAAATGCTTTTGTAGCTAGGGACTGCTTTTTATGTTTTAAGGGATTCTTAATTTCAAAAACATGGACACTTAAACTTCAAGATAACTTTTACGTCTAAATAGTTATTTTTCATTTTTGTGAAAAAAAAGTTAAATAGCAATAATTAAAATTATTTAATCCAATTCAATTTTAAGAATTTCCAAACAGACATTAAATGAGTGGCAAAATCTTTCTTTCATAAGCATAGAGAATCCGGAAGGAAACCAAAAACCCTAAAAGTAATATACTTGTGATTTTTTTTTTCTTCTGGTAGTGGGTTCTAGACTTGTTTCAATTCTTTAGTTCTTGCGTATTACCGAAAACCATGAAAGGTGGTTTGTTCCTGGCTCATTAATGAGCTCATGAGTGAGAAAGTGCAAAGGCTCTTTGCTCTGGGTGGTTCTCCTTTTTCGGTTTTTCCAAACGAATCTTAATTTGAAGGAGAGAAAGTGTTCTCAGCACCAAAGATGTATATGTTTCTTCTATGAGGTGTTTCTTATAGCCTTTCTTCCTCTTAATTTATTTATTTACTGCTTGTCTTTTAAAATCCTCTGTAAGCTTACTAAACACTATGCCAAATATGGATACAAGCTTTTTCACCAAGTCCCTTTACACTTTTTCCAAACCCAACAAGCTCTTTCTTCTTCCATCATTGGTCATTTGCACCATCTTTAACAAACACAGGTGCCATTGTTTTTTGTCAATGTTGTCATATAATTATGGAGTTTGATAAAATGGGAATTTTCCACTTGTCTTTCTTTTAGTGGTGCCACATCTAGCTGGTTCAAAATTTTTGGGTGTTTATAGAAGTTGCGATTAGACCTTGAATTTTGGTTGAGAGTTACTAAAATCTCTAGTGTGAGAAAAAGGTCTGATTTCCCTTTATTCTCTGGGGCCTAGATGTTCCTACCCATTTGGAAAAGGTTTAATGTAAAATGAACTTGTTTCATTTCTTAATCACCAATGCCTTATCCACTATCATCTTAAGGTATCCCAAAATGTCATATTTAGGGTGTCAATTTGAGTGCATTTGTAGGAGAATAGAATTCATTTTATTCCATATCAACTAAATACAAGGCTTGTAATAACTAAATATATTTGCATGGGTCCTCCATATATATATATGGTATTAATGCATTGATTTGCGTAGGAGGAAGAATAGAATCTAGCTACTTTATCTCATCGCCTTAATAGAAGACCTACTATAGTTTCTGTTATGAAATAGACAAGCGATTTGAGATTTATGACCGCAACGAAATATATAAGCAAAAATAAAAAAACAAGACAAGATCAATCAATCACACAATGAGCACGAGATTTATGTGATTCGGCAAATAGCCTACATCCACGGGGTAGCGACGACGAGAGAATTTCACTATGTGGAGAGAAGAGTTGTGCGGCTCCATCATAATACAACCTAACCGTGATAAAGAAACCCTCAAAATGACCTTATATACTGAAGCCCTAATTAACATAAACGGGTCGGGTCGAACCGCGTGTCCAAATCGGGTTGGGTGGAGCGGCCAGGGGCGAAACCTCAACATTAGCCCATTAATCGGGTCGCAAACGGATTTTAATTCAAGACACCCACAAAACAGTTTCATATACCTTATATATGGGCTCTCTACTAGCTTCATATACCTCATATATGGGCTCTCTACCTAATAGTTTAGGCTTATAAGTTGGAAATTTAACAACACTTAGTGTTTGTTTGGATCATGGAAAGAATAGGTAAGAAAATTGAAAGAAAAAGCTAAAAAAAAAAAAAAAGCCAATAAGAGAATTTGTTTGTAGGTAATTTTTAGATTTTGCTTCCCTTTCCTCATATTCAAACATGGGTGAATTTCTTGTAGGAAAATTTGTACTTTGCCGGACTAACGTGTAACAGTCCTATATCATAGGTTCTACTGTTTAAAAGTAAGAAAATTAAAGATGCAGATGAGAAGTCCCCCACTACAATGCATGTTCATGGCTGTGCTAGTTACAGTCTTTTATACCACCTCAAAAAATTACATGAAGTGAGATGGGCATTTTCGATGTTGGATGGACTTCTCACAGAGAAAAATGATTGCTTCACTGCTTCACCCAGTCCTCTTTTAAATTTTTTTCCATCAGAGACTCGTATGTTCTAAATTTCTTTTGTTTTTTTAGTTATTGTTGGATATTTTAATAAAAATATTGGATTTATTTTGATAGTCAATTTTAATTAATAGCACGAGCTACGATTTGATGGTCAAATTTCCATTTAATTTTGAGTAACCTATAAACATAACATTCAGTTGGTACTATGATAAAATATAAATTCTATCACCATAAGTTACAATTCCTACACCTATATATTAATGATCATTCTAAGATATTTGATTGATACACACTCATATACTCATCATCTCTTTTTCTCTTATCTTCTTTTACAAGTCTTTTTTTTTTTTTTCTTATTTAGGAGTTTATCTTTTATGAGTTTATTGGGCAAAGTAAGGTGTTGTGAGAGTTTCAAACTTCTCATAGTAGTGTAGATTTTGGAAAATTAATAATGAGTGGCTGGACTATTGTATCCTGAAAGCGGTATGCTAGTAAGCTATACTGCATGCGCGAACCGTCTTAAAGAGAGTGACCTAGTCCGCACCTCAATCCTGTCGTTCTTCACTTTTTACAACAGTACATAATATTTTTTGAGGTAATATATATCTATGATATATTATAGAGGTAATTTTTGTGCATGAGTCCTACCGGTTTTTATTTTTTGGTGTTCCTATAAATCTAGGTTGTCCTAGTTAGTTAGCTTGTGCGCAACAAACTAAATTCTCTCATTGATTTGGTTAAAGGCAGATCATCCATGCCGAAATTAGGAGATTCACGAAAAACTTCCTCATAACTAAGCGTCAAGACGCTGCCAAGTTTCAACCCTAGGTATAGAACTCTGCAACAATTTCTTTGCAAGAGATATTCATGGCTATGACTCTATGAGAAATATGTGGCAGGATCCCCCCCTTTTTTTTCCTAATGTGTATATATGGTATTTGACAATAGGCTTCATCATGTATATATTTGACATTAAGTTGGCTGGTTAACTATATAAACTTGTTTCATATGAATATAAATCCCATTCCATATAAGAGGGAAGAAGCATTAAGGAAAAAAAAAAAATAAACAATAAAAAGAAAACAAAGAAAAATGTTATAGGTGAGACTACTAATATTCTAGCACTGCCTTTTCACAAGACAGATCACTTTCAATATCTGAAATGGGGCCTTTCAACAGTTTCCCATTACAGCTAGAAACGTTTCCATAAGAATTCAGAATTGATTATTGAACAGTATTTAAACAGCAAGTTGCACTAGTGCAAGTAGCCAAGTAGTATCATGATTTCCAATTGATAATGCGTACGAAATTCAAATGTCATCCCTGTACTGTTTCCTTCCAAATTAACCAACACCATATGTGGAACTGTACATTGGGTTCCTCTGTGCTATTGCCAATATATTTGTGCTGCTCGACATGTCTCATTCATCTCCTCCCTTTGCAAAAACTACAGTAGTAACAGATTTGTTTCCCTATACTAGACATATGTAGCTCTATTCTCACATCATATGTTGTCTTACATGTTTTATCATTCCTATTAAATTTAAGAAATATGCAGCAAAAAGTCGAATGAATTTAATATATTCCCCCTATGCTATATAAGTATATATCTGTTTGCTTGGACTGCTCAATTGGAACTATTTTCTCTCCAACAAAAGGTGGTTTTGGGGATTACTTGAATATATTTTAATAAAATGAAAAATGATCAATGTGGCAGATGATCTAGTCCTTCTCTAATTTAGCAATTTCTCTTTGATTGTAAATGAAGGGTTTGGATTCATTTAAGATACTTTTTTGGGAGAACTTTTTTGGAATATACAGCATTGAATAAAAAAAATACTGTATGGGATAGGTCGCAACCTAATTCGCTGACGGTGATAAGTGGATGAATATCTTATTGACAGGATTTCCAACAATGCTTATAGCTAATGACAACTCAAATTATTTGGTCAAAAAATTGGTTAGACTTTATGGCTTCATGACCACAATGGGTGGACTTCTGGGCCAAGATTGGGCCAATGGGTAGGAGTTTCCAGTCCCCTACTTGCAAATGCAGGTGGTTCCCATCTCCTCCTATGTTTGTCCTGGGTGGATAGGGGCTGTTACCTATCCATCCTAACTTTATTTTTTTAAAAAAAGAAAAAAAAAAAAAAATTGCATGAAGGCTGATAGGGTAAGTTTTGATTTGGGATTGTTTAGATTACAAATTGGGGAAGAGATTTTTTTTCAAATATTTCAAACTGAAATAGTGAAAAACATGAGTTAGCATAACCTTTTGAGCCATTAAAACTAAATGAGGACTTAAAAAGTGCTGTTATGGGTTTTACATAGCGGTTGGCATGTACTATTTGTCATAAAATATAAATTTCATCAAAAGGAGCTTGTACAAAATAAAAGATCAAGCTATTCATCAACCAGCGATCTAGTTACCAGCCTTATAGTTTAATGGCATTTCAAAAGAACCCACTAACCAGAAAAATTTAACATATAAAAGACTTTTACATAATGTCGGTCCGGTTAAAGTAAGATCCTAAGAACGGTGAAGTGAACCCAGTAGGGTAGCTCAGATGGTTGGGCTTCGGCGTATCAAGTCCGAGGTCCCCGTTTCGAGTCTCCTGGGTCACCTACCCAAGGTATTTGCCTTGCGTCTTAACCGGTGTCCGTGATTAGTAGGGTATTGCGGTCACCCGGGGGATTAATCGAGGTGTGAGTAAGCTGGCCCGAACACCCTCATTATAAAAATCGAGGTGTGAAATTTTTGTACTCGACATTCTAAGACTTTTATCCTTGCACCAAACAGTGCCGAAAATGGGGGGAGGTGGGATAGAAGTGGTCTAGTCTGTGTTAACCTTGTGCATTGCTTGAAATTTTAATGGTCTGGTTGTTTTGAGGGAAGAATGGAAGGATGGAAAGGAAATGAGGGAAAAGTGGAAGGAAGGGTGTTTGAGAGTGTGTTTGGTATGGGAGGAATGGAAGAAGGGAGGAAAGAACGGGAGGAAGAGAGTGGGAAAGGGAGGCTTTTTGGGTGGTGGATGAATGGAGGGGTGAGGGATTTTTTTGGTGAAAATACGATATTGCATTTTGTTAAAAAAAATCACAACATACCTTTACTTTTTCATATATGGGTAAAATAGTAACTTCATCCCTTTAATCCATTCCCTTCTTCTTACATACCAAACACATATAAGGAAGGAACACATTCTTCCATCCATCATATCAAACACACATAAAGGAATAAGTATTTCCTTTCTCTGAGGAAGGAAAGTCCATTCCTCCTATTTTCCTTCATTCAATTTTTTCATCCTTCCTACCAAACAGAGCATAAAGGTTAAGATTGGATTTGTCCAAGCAAAGATGCTCGATTGCTACAGTGACAAAAATTGTATAAAAGAACATTAGATTTTCCAATTCTCAGGAAAAGTAATGTGGAAAGTGCCATTGGCTATGTTAAACAGTTTAATTATTACTAACCTAGTTGTCAATTGGAGATTTGAAGAGATGGTCTGCCTTTTTCAAAACACACAACACACACACACACAAATAAAAATCCCTGGCACCTGGTCTTAAAAATGCACAATTTTTCTCATTGTCTGTGGCATCCACAATGGGCTGGTGTTATGCCACTCATCATTAAAAATTTGACTAGGCTCCCATTTTTTCCCCTTTCTGTTTCAACTACTTGTACAATCATTCCTTACTTCTTAAGGCATGGGGTGAACTAGCCATCTAATTTTGATTAGGATTTTGAAAGTGCTTTCATACCTTTAATATTTATTATAAAATTAATGTGAGCATGACTATCAAAATTAAAAAAGTACTTCCGATTTGCTAACCATCGAAGATGCGTTCACAGAAACATTCCAAGTTTGACATATTAAAAGCTAATGAAAATTAAAAAAACATTTTTTTTTTCCTTTTTTTTTTTTTTTTTTTTTTGCATTTTGGGTACCAAATAAAACACATAATACTGTCATTTTATAGGTAATGTGTTAGTAAGATGAAAATGGATGCCCTCACAGAAATTAAAATTTTGATTTCGGAATGATGCCGAGGAAGTTTACCGCCCAAACTGGGTGGCATCTTGAAAAGTGAATTCACCATGATGATGCTCTGGTGTTGGTATGGTCATTGACATTCTGAAGTGAGCACATTGTGGACCCAAAAAACAAAAAAAAAAGGATCCCAAATTAAATTCAACCATTTAATCTCATGTACTAGGTATATATATTTCATTGGTCTAATGATCATGCACTGGCATCCGCAAATACCACTTCATGCAAAGAATAAAATGCCTTTCTCCAGAGTCAACCCCCACACTACTTAAAGCTGCGTCTCTGTTTTTTTTTTTAATCATCTTTTTGTAGCACTCATCAATCAGTCCAAAAAAGTCAGATTGCTATGTCATTTTCAAGTGTTTTCTAAATATATGTGATTGATAAAAAGAGAAGATAAGGTGGTGTAAAGATGCTTACATACACATAAACAATGCCAGAAAATAGAGATAAAGAAGAGCAGACATGAGGGAAGGGGAAAGCTCAAATAGGAAAGTAAAAATGTTGGAGATTTTTGAAGTTGGGCCCTGTGAAGATGCTTACCAGATGGGCTTCCTTGTAGGTCAGAGGTTTTCCAATCTCATAAGGAGCAGATTAGAAAGAGACCTCATTCTTCAACATCAGCTTCTCCCTTTTGCCCGGAACCCGCAGTCACAGAAGTTGATTAGAATGCTCTCCGACACAAACAGGAAGAAGTTTCCGAGGTATTGGGATGAACTCACAGGGACTGCAGACGGATGTGGCGTGCCTGTTCTTGATGTAATTATAGTACTTTGAGGCTAACTAAGTAACATTTCATTTATTATTTTTCCCTTCTGTTGAGAGTCACATTGTAAGTGTTCTTGTGCAGCTAATACTAATCAACTTCAGGAAGGAAATACTTCCATTTCTTCCAAAGATGGCTATAAATTCAAATTCTGATGCCCCAGATGACTGTTCTGATGTTCTTATTGTTAGTGATTCTATGGCTATTGCAGCACACAATGAGGATGCAAATGTTGCTCTACTTGGCCACACGTATGCTCTAATTTATTTTATCCTATCCAAGTTCTACACACAACTGAGTTGACCCATTTCAACAGTTATGAGTCACACTCATTTTTTATAGATTGCACAACCCGAACAAGTCTTGCACGACTTCGCTTATGGATATGGTTCGAGTTGGTGGCATAAAGTTTATAGTACCATATACAACTTTGCGTAATTTATTATATTCTATATATCCAAGTTCTAAACACAATTGAGTTGACCCCCTCCAACAGTTATGAGTAGCTCGTTTTTTATAGATTGCACAATCCGAACGGGTCATGCACGAGTTCACTTATGCATAAGGTTCGAATTGGTAGCATAAAGTTTATAATACATATAACATGTGTGTGTGGCTTGCAGCTATCTGATCAGGGGAACTTTCTCAAATGGACTGTCCTTCACTGCTTACACATATGCAGGAGAGCTCCCAAGCTGTGCATTTGGGTTCAACAGTCATGGACTGGTAAATTCTCTCATCTAATAAATATATAGGCACCCAGTATCATGGAATGAAACTATACAACCAATGAACCTGGCCTATTGAACATCTGAGCAGATGGGGTGGAACCCTGCACATGATGTTCTATCTTTGGTTATATGTCAAGTTATCAACTACTGTTCATAAAACTCAAAAGTGATGGAAATCTGAATACCTGAAAGATATATTCTTTAGGCCTTTACGCTGAATTCAGTACCTCCATCCGAAGAAGAGATTGTGGCTGGTTGCATTGGGCGGAACTTTATCTCTCGAGACCTGCTTGAAGCAACAAGCATTGACGATGCATTAAGTGTAAGATCATAGGGTCTTGTAAAGCTCATACCTTATTGAAATTTGCATTTTGTTATGGAGGATTTGATAACTTGGCTTGTGTCTTCAGAGGATTCATTCATCAGAAGCTTCTGTAGGACATAGTTATAATCTGATCGACATAGGGACGCGTAGGATTTTGAATGTTGAAACTGCATCAAGGAACCGGGTTTCGGCTCATGAGGTTGGGGCAATCCCATTCTTCCATGCAAACATGTATCTTCATCTTCAAGTCCAGCAGGTAAGTACTATAATGCAACTAGGTAGGCTGCTGCATCCAATGTATAAGCACCGTACCTCCATACCAAGTAAGCCGACCATTTTTTTACCACATTAGAAAAAATCACATGGATGTGATTTGCTTCAGTAACCAAATGCTTGCACAAGTGATTTTCTGTTGCAGTGAACCTCTCAATTGGCTTACTTGGTATGGTGATTTGGTGGCTACCACACCAGTTGCTAACTCAGCAAACAGTATAAAACAGAGATTGTTTCATAAATCAAGTTTGCTCGATAGACCAATATACATAAATATTAAAATCATGGGTCTGTTACAATGAAGGTACAAGATGAGAACTCAATAAGCAGGCAAAAAAGAGCAGATTGGCTACCAAAACAATCAAAAAATGATATCCTCTCACTTCTTGGAGATATGGACGATTCAAAATACCCCATCTACATGACAGGTAGTTTGGATGATAGTTTTAAATCTCTCTCCTTTTTGTACTCTCTTAACTACCCATTTTGCCTGGTTCTCAGGTCCAACACTTTACACTCTATGTACGGCCATGATAGATCTGGATGAACAAACACTATCAATTATTGAAGGGAATCCGAAGAACGCAGAAGTTTCTTATATCTTCAAAATGTCTTCAAATGAGTTCACGGTGCCACAATAACAATTCTCAGTGGCCTGCTTTGGTTGCTTGTAGTAAATGGAACTCGCTTCTGGAGCTCTTATATGGGCTCGTAAAGACCTAACATGTGGCCGTCAATGCATCGCATCGCTGCAACCTGATAGTACAAACAAGTTAGATGGTACCTTTAGATTCTACAGACTTTGGCAAAAGAAAACTTTGGATCACACTTGACACAAAGTCTACAGATGTTGAGGTTATTACCTTCCCATGAATCTCATATTTGATGGAACCATCCAGTTCAGCACCTAATGCCATTAATTTTGTCACTGTACTGTTAATGTCAGTCACTGTGAACGATAGAAGTGAAGAGTATCCCTTCTGTATGACATGGTCACTGTGAAAGTGGGTTAACAGCTAGCTTGTTCATTTAGAGTCAACTGCCTCATAAATCTCTATTAAAATAAAAAAAATTCATAAAGTCCTTTCCATTATGCCATCAAACTAGCAGAAGAGGCCAAAATATTTTTATGCCTAATTAGTCAAATTCAATGGGAAAACCAAACTCGCAAGTAAATTTATTAGTTGGAATAAATCTCAATTCGGGTTAATAAATAATTGAGTTGCTTTGATACCTGTACATATTTGTTTCTATACGAAGTGGAAGAGAAACATAGTTAAAGTGCAGTACTTCACCACAAAAAGAAGACTATGCAAAGGCAATTTAGATTATCCCAGCAGCTACCAGCACCTATACAGTGAAACTAATAAACATGCTTATTCAAGTGGCCTTAAGGTCAGAAATACGACCTTCAACAACAAGCATTTCCTTCTTCATGAACCAAGTATTGAAAAATGCAAAAGAACCCAAATTTTGCTGCTTTCTCAGTCTTATTTCTCACAATGCCTTACTTGATTTCGAATGCAAAAAAGCACCGAATTCCCAAATGAAGTTTTAGACAAAGCTCTCATCTTTCCTAGAAACAAAGTTTTCACAACTTTTCAAATAGGAACCCTTTTACTATTCCATGTGCCAGAACACTTCTCTTAGTGAATGTCTAATTTACCAACAAGTTTGGCTATTTAAACTTAACTACAATACATTCCAATCCAATATGGCATTTCTCTACATCAACATATGAAAAGTCTAACAACCAATGCGATCACACCATATTAGCATTAAAAGAAGATTGGGTCTCGTATAAATATATGAATCGAATGAATTTAATCATTTGATTTGAACTTTCTCCCACATCATTTTTAATACGTGGGTTAACAACTACTGTTCTGATAAATGCAAGATCCACAATTGAAGATATATACATAAATCATGAGCACACTCGGCGGTCACGTGCTATCACATGATGGGTGGTTTATGCTTGGAGGGTCATACTGTATAATCTCTCCTGATGGAGAAGGGAAAAGGTGTTGCCTTGATTTGGTGATTTGTTACTCTGCGATTATGATATCATGCGTACAACTATTACATGGGGTTTCATATGAAACTACATTCCACTATGCCAGAAACCACAACAATTGCCATCAAATTAACATTGAATCATAATAGTTCTAGTCCCAAGTGAAGATGGCACAAAATTCAAGTATCAATTAGCCATGGAAAAAGAAGATTAGGAATTCTAACAGAAATAGAAATTGGGCAGCCCTGCTTTACTGTTTAAGACTTATATATAAATACATATATGTGATATTATCACAGGCTGAGCTTACAGAACTCTGTGAAAGATGGTGAACTCAGCTATAAGATGAGCACAAATCTCGGTTGCTGTTTTTTTTTCTTTTTTCTTTATTATTATTATTATTTTTTTTTTTGGGAGGGGGGGAGAGGTAGGATCAGCACAAAATGATTGAGGATTTGTAGCTTACGTATGAGGACAATTTCCAGAACGAATTTCATCTACTTTCAAGATCCGTTCAATATACAAAGTATAAAGTACGTTTCGAAGATCAAACTGGGATTTTTTTTTTTTTTAAAGTAAAATTTTCCTTCCTATGGGTGTATGCATACATAAATTTTATACATGTATAGAGAGAGAGAGAGAGAGAGAACCTGTGGGATTGCTGCATGAGGGCGAGCTTGAGAGGACCGGATTGAAGTTCAGCCCAACGAAGGGTGCAAACGTTGATAGTGAAGTCCAACCCTTCTGAGTAGAACCGAGCGGCTTTTGGCACGTCCTTGTGCAGTTGCAGTACCCATCTCAACGACGCAGCCATCTTTAATCACTAGCTTACAGAGAGAGAGAGAGAGAGAAGGAAGGAGGGGAAATTGGGAGCAAGTAGCAACCCAAACGAAACGACGACGGTTTGGACAAGGAAATCAAACATGGGCAAATTGAAAACGAGCCAGAGCCGTGAAGCCAGTCCAATAAATAAATGGGGACTTTGAGGCCAATTTTTCCAAACCCTGAGTTAAATGGTGTATGAGGTGAAGCATGGAGCATGGTCAATTACTTTAGTACTCCGTACTCTATAAGGTTAAATCCACTCTCTTTATGGCTTTTTTTCCCACATTTATATAAAAATAAAAAATAAAAAATAAATTGTAGTTTCCAAATAGTGGATAATATAAAAGTCTAAAATTTTATGTTCAGCAAATAGTCTCTTGGGCCGAGCCATACAAAAATGGGCCAACCAACCCAACCGGAATAAAAACATTACCTACATGATTGGAGAATGAGGTGTAATTATAAGTACAAGTTACAACACCATCTTATCGTATCACACAAGTTTCTATCCATAACAATTGCTTGTAACGTTCCCTGCAATCCCAAGAGAAAAATTTTACAGTCCAAAGCTCTTCCTACCTTTCTTCTTTCTTAAAAGACTTGAAATGCTTTTTTTAGGACGAAAAATATGTACAATAAGGCTCCTTCGATCTGGTTTTTGAAACGTTAAATCGGTTTTTGAAACTGATCTATCTGTGTTGCTTGTAGATACATACACTCAATATACAGATTTTATTAACTTGGCAAAATTACACAAGTAGGACGACAATGAGGCATATTTAAAGCAGCAACAACGTTCAAATTCAGTGAACCTCAGCCACTATTCACAAAACATAAATTCACAATTGGGAGTTGAGCAGAACTAACCAGTCCCATTAGCTCCATACAAACCCTATGGAAGAAGCTCTTAATAAGCTAGCATGTCACGTATAAGCCTAAGAAGAACCTTTGGAAGCTTTTAATCGTGCTCGGTGTCCCTTTGACCTTGCTTCGAGAAGCTTTGCTTTCAATGTATTCTCCTTTAAGACTGCGGGCAATCTTGAAGACGACTCAGATATGTCGAGATCTGTGGATGTGAGTTTCGACATCCATTGTCGTACTGGGCTAGCATGACTCCTCCATGCAGAGTTACCACAAGATGCTTCCCCGAAATCATTCTCAGAATGTATATTCCCACATTCTGAAGTCAAAAATTGACTCCTTATTAAGTTATCAATCAGGTAATTTGAGTTTGATCCATGGGTTCCATCATGCTTACTCTTTATTTCATAAATGCCCTCTTCGGTAGGTTCGCAATTTCGGGAATTGCTTATTTCGACTGGATTCCCTTCCCTGGTTTTACCCTGTTCTGTGTCCACTACCTGGTGTGCCTTGTTTCCATTACATGACATGGCCCAAGCCATCTGTTCTTCAAATTTTACTTGCAAGCTGGATGGATTTCGACCTTTTTTTCTTTCATAAGATGGGAGCTTTTTCTTTGTATGACTTGATTTGACCATTTCTTCAATAGGATATTCCACAGCTTCATCTCCAAGCGGCTTAAAATCACCATTGCTTGGTTTGTTTAGCTCAAAACAATGTGAATCGCTGCCAGCAGAATCTTCGTCACCCAAGTCTTGAGGTGCACTTACAGCCTCATTCAAAGGGACGGACTCTAGAGAATTCCGGCGAGACTTACTCTTCTTGGAATCCCTTGGCAACAAATTATCAGTACTTGTAGAGGTACCCATTTGTTTAGCTTGAAGGAAGGCCTCTATTTCAGACCTAAATTTGTCCACTATTGAGTTCTTTTCTGCAAAGCCAGACTGAGCTTCTTTTAGCTTCATCTGCATCCGCTCATCAAGCCATGATTCAGAAATATGGAGAATCAAACGATCACGATCAGCCCTTCCGACCCAATCCTTGTCAGGTTTTTGTTTCAAAGCATGCACCTCCTGTTCGTAATCTTTGATTCCCCTAGCAAACTCGTCACAAAGTTCTTCCAATAGCTCCCGTGATTTTCTCTCTCTTTCCAGCTCTTTCAGCGCACTAGCAAACGAAGATTTCACCTCAGAAAGCTCCCGAGCTAACTTCCGATGCAGGCCTTCCGAGCGTTTTCTTAACTTTCTCTCATCTTCTAGTTCATCCCTCACAGATTGAACTGCAGCATTGATCCGATCTTGTTCCTTGCCCTTCCTAACTAGTTTATCTTCTGCAATTTGCTTCATCAAATCATCCATCTCATGCCTATCCACTTGCTGATCTCGAATCAAATCTTTGATCCTGATACGGGCACGATCTAGCTCTATTTTCAATGCTTTTATAAGTGATTTATTGGATGCATGCTGTTCTTCCAGGCTCCAGATTCGATTCAATACTTTTAGCAGTTCTGTAGATGTTTTAAGACTGTAACTCGACTCACCCATCCTTCCCTTGAAGTCTAAAGAACTGGTAGGAGTGACGGCCGGGTTATAAGGCGCCACCTGCAAAAGAAAGGCATGCAAAGCTGTGTGAAATCCTATAGCACAAAAGGCTTTGTACTCAATTCATCAAAGCCTTAATATTGGTGATGCTAATGAACTAATGAACCAATATTGGTGACATAGTCCCAAATTATTGGTGATATACTTCGATTTGCCTATGGACCAGCATCAATGCCCAAGGGCCATATTTCTGGGGTAGCTTCCGTAGCAATGAAGCTTGTGTACCCAACCATGAGGATGAGTTTGGACATCCAATGGAAATTGTTTGACTCCATTATCTTTTACATAGCAATTGAGAATACAAATCTGTAAGTGGGGACCCATCATCACAATTCGTGGTATGGATCAGTTGTAGGATTTCATGAAATATAATTCTTTCAGGTCTTTACTAATATTTGTGATGATGGCTGTAATTTATTCTAGCAGCCACTCTTAAGAAATGTTCATGTAATGGCCCACCATTATCATTTTTATAAAGCAATAGATATTAAACATAAATGAAGAATTATATTTCCGTAAGATATCCAAGCATGCCCTTGATTAACAAATCTACTAAGTTCTTTTAAATTGTACGAAGCAAAAGAAATCCAATGAGATGGATGTTCGATCGAGAAACCCTAGCCAGTACGAGTGAATCTAGCCTCATTCTTTTTCAGCTAATGGGAAGACACATCGACTCATTCTATTCAAACTAGATTCTCTAGCTGTATGAGCTCTAAAAGAGTTTGGAAGAACCAAAATGCAGGTGCTTGCAAGAAAAGTTAAACAAAGATAACATTGTTTACCTCCATGGAACTACCATAACTTGCAGGAGATACAGGCTGTAATGCGCGATTACTCCTTTCAATTGACCGATGATGTTGCATGAGTGATGCAGCAACATGCCTTCTCAAACTGCTTGCACTTGCTGGCTGGTATGGGAAATTAGAAAAAGATTAGTGACAGAAGTGAAAACTTTCAACTTAGATAACTACAGAGTTGAATTCATAACGTGCAAAGCATTTAGCAAGTTTCCTCGAGCAAAAAAGCATTTAGTAAGCAACTCATCATTCACTACATGTAACTTTTATCTATTTTTTACACTAATTCAATTAACCTTCCGAGGTCGTCAGGGGTAGGTCTGGTTTGAGGTTATAGCCAAAGGCTTGTGACACATATAGGAATCAAGAATTAATTTGTAGCTTGAACTAACAAGAATCCTCAATGAACAATGGAAATGGTAGTTTCCATACGTGTGAAAACAATTTGTTCTCAAATATGAAATAGTAGTTTTAAGACGAACGATAACTAGGTCTTAATACTTCTCTGTTAACCAATAGCAGCCCACAGAGAACCAATAGCAGCACCAACAAAATGGCAATGGTGCAACACAATTTCTTCAATAAGTTAACACAAACTAACGTATAAATTTTATGAATAGATGAAAAACGAATGCTAACATAAGAGGGATGAGTCCCGTATGGGAGGGTAACCAAAACAACCTGAAAGAAAAATACTTAACAATTCAAATCAGAACAAAAGCCATTTTTTAATGAAGTTTTAAAAGAAATCATACTCTTTTGGGTGAACCAACTGAGCTATCAATCAAAGAATCCCCAAAGAGTTTCGAACAAGAAAAATACAGTTTGGTTATTTTAGAGAGAGAGAGAGAGCGCTATGAAAATTATAGCAAGTAAATTCAGGCGAACTAAGAAACCCAAAAAATTAAACTATTCATAAATGACCCAAACTTTCAATAAATCAACACATGTATAGAAACCCACCAACGAAAAACATAATCATCCAAATACAAAATGGCATCAAACAAGAAAGTGATAGAAAACCCAAAGCACCAATCAACCAGAATCAAAACAACAGAAATCGGACAAACCCCCAAAAAAATGACAAAAATCCACACAAGCTGATCACTCAATACACACATACACACACACACACATATATATAGAGAGAGAAGGGTATTAGTTTTTGCCTGGTCAGGGGAACTAGGAGAAGGATCGTCCAAAAAAGAGGGGAGGTCAAGACCCTTGTCCCTGTGGAGGTGGTGGCGCAGTCTAGAAGGAGGAGCATTGACGCCTCGGTGCATTTTAGCAGAGAGGGGCAAGTAGTGGTGAAATTCCCAGAGGGTGGCGGCGAGTTTTCTAGCTGAGACAGGAGAAGAGCGAGGAAGAGTGAAGGGTTCTTTAACGATGGCGTTTTCGTGCGGACCCTCTTCCTCAAATCTCCATGCGGGTACTGGAGTACTTGGGCCCGCTCTCACTCTTTTCCCTACCAATACTACCCCTCTCCTCCACTTTTCCCCCAATTTTTCTTCTTTCTTTATTTCTGTTTCACTTTTTTCTTCCGCCCTTTTCATGATCTCTCTCTCTCTCTCTACCTCCACTTTCTCTCTCTACGGTTCAAATTGTTCTGATTCTCTTCATTCGTGTATCATTTTTATTTGGGAAAGTGTTTTTCTGATCTTTTGGTTCTTCAGTCTGCTTCTCCTGTGATTATTCTTCTTTTTGTGATGATCTTTCTCTACTTACTCACTTCAATTTCCATGGCGAAAAAGTTTCATAAGCAGTGATTGAATGACTTGTCGTGGAGTTGGCTTTACAGCCCTGCGGCAATTGTAGGGTGATTTTTATTTTTATTTTTTTAAAAAGTTTTTTTAACCTATAACCCCTAGCGTAGGCATCCAATAACCAAAAGCCTTAGTTAAAAAATGGGTTTTATACTAAAAGACCCTCCCTAACATACCCCAATACCATCAGGCCCCTCAAAAAACTTAGCTAATATAAACCGTGATTAGGATCTATTAGAAGACCAAAATACCCTCATCCACGTATTAAGCTGCTAACCCCACACGATCTTGCTTTTGGAGTTACCTATTCTGCTTCCGCGAATATAGGAAACGAAAATTCGTATACATTTGAACTCCATCACTACACGAAGCTAAAAATCTGGAGAATAGCATAATCACTTCAGAGACAAATTCGGTGACTAATTCCGTCCGAACGACTCTCTTCGTTTGATTTCCATCATGACGATGAAGAAAAAATCGGCAATGAGGAGAACATCAAAAGTGGTTTTGAAGGGGAAGAACATAGATACGGCCAAAACAAGTAAGTTTTTGAGTTTTTCACCGATTATTTGGATTTTTTTTTTATTTTTTGTTGGGATTTTGCATTCCATTGAGTGTTCTTGAGCATAAAAAATGGGTTTTTATGAAGTTTTTCGTCGGTTTCGTGAGTCTATACATGTATACATTTGAAGCTTTCATAATTTTTGTTTGGTTTTCCACTCTACCCTGTTCTTTATGTTTTGATGATCCGTCATTGTGTAAAGAAATAATCTTTAAGGTATTAGGGTTTGTAAGATTTGATTTTTAAAATCAATATTTACTCTTTTTATATTTTTTAGGGGTTTTATGTGATTTATGTTTTTTACGTCACAAAAGCTCATATCGTAAGCTCATTGCTTTCCCAAAAAAATATGTATGAAAAACAGGGTAAAATGTATACAACTTTTTAAGTTTTTATATTAAAAGATATGAATTTTTCGTAATATTAGTTTGGAATAATGTATACATTTTGCAATATATACATTCGTAGATTTCAAAATTTTTGATGGGTTTTACATTTTACCCTGTTTTTTAAGTTTTTATGATCCGTCATTGTTTAAAGAAATAATCTTTAAGTTATTAGGGTTTGTAAGATTTGATTTTTTATGATTTTTACATCAGAAAATCTCATATCGTAGGCTCATTGATTTCCCAAAACCGAATGTATACAAAAAAGGTAAAATGTATACAAGTGTTTATTTTGAAAAATTAGAAGTTATGATTTTTTCGTAATATTAGTTTAGATTGTATAAATGTATACTATATATTACATGTATACATTTGAAAAAAATGTATAGGCTCTTTAACACATAAAGCAACGTTTTTATATTTTGATTTTAGTTTGTGTATTCATGTCTAATTTTGTATATATGTTATTAGGAACCGTAAATGTGTAATTTGATAAAATTAATGTTTTTTGGTTTATTATATATTGATTCATGTTTGTGTATACATGATTACTTTGTATACTTGCTATTAGGTTTATACAATTTTATAAACCATTTATGCATGTTATTTGTCTTGTGGAGTGGTTGGGACAAATTTGATGAAATCAAATGGAACTGATAGCTTCTTATACATGTATAATGTTGATGTTATATAGTAAAGCTAATATAATTTTTTTGAATGTATACACAGGTTCAAAACCTATGTACAACTACAGATCGAACCTTCATGCAACAGTTTCGTTGCTGAATGAGGCCAATCTCAGTGTGCAGCATAGGGAGGTGTTGAAGAAAACACATTTTTCGAATCTTTATAACGCAATCTTAAACGGAAAGTTGAATACTCAGATGTGCACGAAGCACGACATCGACATATTCAAGATTCTAAAGACGTATGATCCACTTAAAGGCGTATTCATATTGGCGAATACGGAGCATAAATTTGAGGCGTATTCAAAAACTATAGCATGTGACATATCCCATCAAACCATTTCATAAAATCAACAATCACATGGCATCAAAAATGTATACATGAGAACTTCAAAATTTGAAAAATTTGTTGGTTCTATGTCCGAATTTTTATGATCATTCGAATAAAAAACTAAAAAAATCCCAACAAAATCAAATAACCGGAAATATATACATCAAACTAATGTGAAATATTCATACTTTACATATTACACTTATGTATACATAGCTGCATTTATGTATACATAAACTGTGATTTTCCATCATTCAACATGAAATGTTATTATATGTATACATTAAACGAAATATGAATCTAATAACCGGTAAGTTGATAAAAAAGGAGAAAATATGAATCTATTATTAATATATATATGTAATATATGTCCGAACTTTGTTGATCATTCAAATAAAAAACTAAAACATCCCATCAAAATCAAAAAACCTGAAATGTGTACAACAAACTAAACTGAAGTATACAAGTATTTTACATTGCAGTATATATGTATATATGACTGCAAATATAATAACTAACGGAAACTATATTGTGTAATCAAAAATCTGCCATCTAAGATTAATGCCAATAACTTTCGAAACAAGAAAAAAGATTGTTTCAATGAAAATTAGTGGCCGGAAAATGAGAACTCATATAAACTCCGGCTGATGAACTTCGGTTCTAAAACGTTTTTACAAAATTCAAATTCAAAAACTAAACCTACTATATCCAACAAATCAAAAAGATAACGGCTGAGATATGCAATCCGAATTCAAAAAAACTTACTATATCCAATTAATTATCATCATAAATTTCAAATCAATGACCATCATTAATATGGTAAAATTAAAAACTTGCTAAAATGAAAGAAGGGGTATAATAGACAAATAAAAATAACAGTTGACTTAGAAATTGACTTGTAGGGGGGGATTGGTATAGAATCAAGTTCATTGGGTTTCTTGATAAATAAGATCCTACATAGGGGGTAATTGATCATTTTCCCTTAAAAAATCAACTTTTAATAAATACAAAATTTTTATATTAAGACGGAATTGCCATATTTTATTATTGGTAGATTTCAAAGTTTATCAAAATTAGTTTTAAGCAAAAATGGAAAGTTGCATTTAGTCCTAATTGGAAAGTTGTACCAACCCTATTTTCAAAATTTTAGAACATATGTTGCAAAACTATAGAAGCTCGTTAGTGTCAAAGAAACACATTGAATCGGCGACAATGGTTGTACCTCACATCTCAATCTTGACAAATTTGATTTGAAAATCCAAACATTTTAATTTTTTTTTATGTTATCAATAACCATATTCAACCTTCATATATAATAACTCTTATGGAATAAACTCCATATTCTAGACGTTTTGATTTTGATGAATCTGCCATTGACACCTGCGAACATTAAATTTAGAATTTTTGTTAATTTGTAAAACAAGTGAATATACCTAACTCGTATATATATATATACCTAGATGCATAGATTTCCGTATATCTTCAAATAAATAAATTTATATAAATATTATTATATATATCTAATATGATTTTAAAATAAGCAAATTTACTTAACTTGTATACATGTGTTGGATGCGTATATTTTCAAATAGGTAAATTTAAATATCTTTTTAACATAAAACATGTAAATTTATATATATAAAACTATAATATATGCATCTATTTTGATTCTTAATAAATACAAAAGAAAAAAAAATCTATTTTGATTTTCAATGAAAATCTGAAAACATATGGTTAAGTAATTATACCTTGTTGTCGGTTAGCCATCGAGATTGCTTGAAAATCTCAAGGTTGCTTGCGAGATTCTTTAAATCGTGAGATTGCATTGATGGAATTCTTAGGACACAAGGGTTTGAGGGGGACGCAAGGGTTCGATGGTTATTGCAATTGGGTGTGGAATTGTAGATTTTGATGGAGGGATGGGATCTCTTACAGGGTTCAATAACATTAGAATGTTGGAACTTTGGGGTTGGTATGTATGTGTAAACTAAGATGGAGTTGTGGACTAGGTTATAGTGGGGTTGGTATGGATGGGTGGTTATGTATTAGGTGATAGATGGCGGGATAGAGATGCATAGCTGCTCGAATGCAAGGAATGGAATGAGAGTAATAAATTAAAATTTTGAGATGAATGTAATCTAAAATTTTACCATTAAGAATCCAATAGACTTACAAACTTTAAATGGAAATCGCAATAAATGTAATTTCATCAAACGAGGGTAAATATGCCAATATAAAAAAAAAAAAAAGGATTGACTTTTGAATATCATGGAAGGATCTCATAATAAATCTTAGAGGGTTTTGAGGCTCATGGTAATGGTACGAAGTTGGGATTATATGGGGATCTGGATAATTTTTCCAAATATATATATATATATATATATATATATATATATATATATATATATATATATATAT
>JAESVK010000818.1:643648-673408 GCA_017140935.1 Hamamelis virginiana
TATATATATATATATATATATATATATATATATATATATATATATATTTGACATTTTACTTCAATATCAATAATTCTAAGTTTTTGGAATTTTACGTGGAAGAATCCGATCCAAATATAATTACGTAATTTTTTGTGTGACCGAAATACCCTTATGTTGATAAAATAAACTATTTATCTAGTAAACAGTCAAAAGTAAATTTTTTTTATTTAAATTTTGTTAACAAACCCTAATATTGCACTGAATCCTAATTTAATATATAATACCAGAAAATGAACAGAATCACAAAATTCTCAATTCCCAACTCCAAGCCCATCATTATATATCCATCAGTGCGGGACATGAAATGACAGACATTAAATATTGATTTGATGTGTTTGAAGTTAGGGAATTATGAATAAACTTATGACTCTGTGTAAAATTGGAGATTGAGGATTATGATGGGCATTATATATATACATATAGAAAAATATTATAGTCAGGGGTACCTGACTTTAACTAAAGTAGGCTAAAAACACAAGCCCTTTGATTGGAATCTTGAGATGAATCATCCATTAAGTGAATGAGAATCCAATGGCTTGTGTTCTTAGCTTACTTTAGTTAAAGTTAGGTACTCCTGACTATAACACTTATATATATATATATATATTGCAAAAAAAAAAAAAAAAATCTCAACTTTAAATGAAAATAAATCCTTTTGATTCCATTCCAAATATCCACGCGGAAAATTTGAGCCATTAATTAATTGGCTGATAAAGAAAGTCAAGCTTCAGATTTTCTACCTCATAAAAGCTAGACATGAAAACTAACTCTTTTGAGCCATATGATTCATGATTGTTTGACAAAAAAAAAAAAAAAAAAATTTACAATCTCATGAATCCAAATATCCCACTTACCATTTTCCGCATTACATATATAATTTTTTTTTTTTAAGTTATAAAACACATTGCAAAAAGATAAAGTTTAAAGTATCTTTTGAGAATCATAAAATGATTTGATTAAATTATACTCAAAATCAATTACACTAATCCGTGTTTGGATTAACTTTGCTTAAAATTAGTGAAACTCAAAATTCTACTTGACCTAATAGATGGGATGATAATGAATCACTTGTCGAACTTACAACTTGAATAGTGATTTGATAATTAGCCATAGTTAAGCGTCAAACTCTTGCTAAATAACTTATAATATGAAAATTTTAATATTTGAAAAAATGGTTTGAATATAACTTAAAAAAGACATATAAAGGCATTGATCTCCAAAAGTAATTTTAAGTAAAGTTAATTAATTCACACGGTCCTAAATCTTAATCTTCATTTTAGGAGTCTATTTAATGGTCATGTCATCCATTATGTACCCTATATACATGCCTTTTCTCACTATCTCTCACCATGTTATTTTTATTAATTTTCTCACTTTTGAGTTCACAATTTTTCAAGACATATTTCAATGAAATTTTTAACCTTATGAATTCTTAAACATAAAGCATTTAGCATTTAGCATTTTTCAAATGAATCCAAGCTTCTGATATTTTTTTTAGGTGAAGGCAGGTTAAAAAAAAAAAAAAAAAAAAAAAAAAAAAAAAAAAAAAAAAGTCTTGAATTATTGATCACATCATTAATGTTGAGCATTTTCACATATTTATAGAACAATAAGGGCATGTTTGGAAACTTTAAAAATTGGATCGTGCTAAGGATGATCTTTTTCTGCTATTTAATTTTTATATAAACCATTTTACAATTAATTTTTAAAGATTATATTTATTCATTATTTTGTGAATAAGACCGAATTGATTTATAATTTAAAAAAAGAAAAAGAAAAAGAAAAATAGACTTAAAATCTTAAATAAAAAATAGTTAGACTGATTTTTCTGTTGGGTAATATTTTAAAGTTTGCCAAACATGTCCTAAAAGCTAGAAGAGACTTTTAATCTTCAGCCAATGCGCTGTTGACACTTGAGACTGAAAGGAAAACAAAGAAACTAATAGAGTTACATCAGCTTGACACGTATCACATGGCCCTAAAGGCACTGAGAGCGTGAGGCTGGTAGTTGGAGTAGTTTCCTTGGATTTCTGTTCTGGTGTCGTGTTGGAGTTTCCATGTGGAAGGACCGAGGACGACTGTACACTCTGCTACACTAGAAAATATTGTGTACATGTATCATTCTCATTGGATTCTTGTAACAGCAATTTCAACACAACCATGCATCTCTCTGTATATTTGCATTTCACCGACATGGACATCCCTTTTCTCATTTACAAATTATACTCTTTTGAGGGTGTTTTTTTATGGGCTTCACATCCATAAGTTCGGAGTGGAGATCTTCTGTTCCACTTCTTTTTTTTTGGGTAAACCAACGTATCACCAGGCTTTGCCCCAGGACTATTCCTTCGAGGTACCGTCGGGCATTAAACGGATACCTCTCCCAAGAAGATTTGCTGGATCCACAAGGGTTTGAACCCGAGACCACTTGCTTAAGTGACCAAAGTTCCTTCCACTCAGGCCAACCTTCTTTGGTTTTTGTCCCACTTTTTATGTACCCTTTTTTGTCCCATTTCATAAAAATCCACTTTGAAAATATAAATATAAATATTTATTGAAAGGTGTGACTTTCAAGGTGGACTTTTGTGAGAGAAGACAGGAAATGATACATTAAAAGTGGGACATAAGATCTCCACTCCACAAGTCTCTACCATGAGCAATTTATACCAGTAAGTTCAATAATTTTTTTAACATAACAAATAAGCAAAAGAATTTAAAATTTCCATGGATTTTATGATATAAAATTGGATCTCGTGATATAAAACTCCAAACTCGAAAACTTTTGGATAATCTTCTCTTTATTTATTTTTTTATGGCGCATTCCTCGTTGTTCCACCGATTAAGCAATATGACTAAGAGTTTCTTGTTAGGAACTTCGGCCCGTGACCAAATATAGATCCCAGATGGCGTCCATGTCTAGGCAGCAGAGAGTAGCAGAGTAGGGTTTGTTTTTTTCTTACATTGGCCGCAATAAGGATTAGGATTTGATGTTAAATTTGGGAGTGAAATGTTGGAATTTGGTGATTGTCCAGCTTTCTACATCACTAGGATTGAGTAAGGCCTTATGCCTTATAAGAATGCAACCCCCTTAGACTAACAAGAGACCTTTTAAAATCGTACGGGTGTGGCCCAAAACGGATAATTTTTTGTGTAATTGGGAGTGGGCTAGTCCAACAAATGGATGATTGGGAGTTTTTCGAGAGGACTGATAGAGCCCAGCTATGATACCAATTGTTAGAAAAATCCTCAATCGACCGTTTGTTAGACTAGCCCACTCCCAACTACACAAAAAATTGTCCGCTTTGGGCCACGCCCGCACAGTTTTCAAAAGACCTATTGTCAGTTTAAGGGGGTTGCATCCTTAAAAGTCACAAGGCCTTACTCAATCCCAGTGATGTGGAAAGCTGGACAATCACCAAATTCCAACATTTCACTCCCAAATTTAGTCCCTTACATCAAATCCTAATCCTATATCCTAAATCTTTTAAATTTTTTTTAAAAGAGCAACGTAAGGACGTTTGTCTCAGTTCAATGGCATTTAAAACACATTGGGGGGTCTTGAGGTGAGCTGGTTCTGTCCAACTTTTTTTCTTCAAACAATGCAGTCCATGATATAGTCCACAATGGATGCTACATGGGGGTCAATGTGTTGGGTCATCTGAAAAAAATAGGAATTTATGGTGGTGCAGCAGGCTGACATAACACACATGGGTCAATGATAATTGTCTAGCCCTTTTGAAGAGAGCATCAAGGGAGTTTTGAACTATAAATGGAATCATACAAATGACAGAATTCTTGATTTTTCTGTTAATAATTTTTCTGAATATGTTCAATCATTTAAATGACAGTGCTTTTAGTTTGCATATGAATTGTACTAGTAAGAAAAGGGAAATTCAGAAATTGATATGATGGGAACCTTCTTAACCGATTTCATTTTGATATGAATAAGTCTACATAAGAGGGCAACCTCAAAAGGATGAGCTCTATGCCCTACACCACAAGGGTTTAAACCCTGAACCTCACCCTCACTAGGGTTCAGGGGGAGAGTTGCCATTAGGCCACAAGGCCTTTGGTGCAGGCATGGTTTTTGATACACACACAATCCCATTTCAATCAAATTGTTTGGGTTGAGTTTTTTCCAACTAGATTTAACAAAATGGATAAAATTCTCAACCTTAGCTTAGGTTGTCCTGGTGGTCTTTTGAGAATTTCGATCTTAATGCAGACATGACAAAATTTGAATTCAACTGCAATATTCCTAATGTGGCTATTACTGCATCAAAACATTTCGTAAATCAACTGGCACGATTTCTAAATCACCAAAATGCTGCAAAATACAGCAATTAAGAACAAAATCTCATTTGTGTATCAAAAGAAAATGCTCAATCTTGAAGCAGTTACAATTGCCCATTTTTGTGGATGCAAGCAAACTTGAAAAAGAGAGGGGAGAGGTGTTTATCCTAAATTCGATGCCCAGGTAATGGAAGAATTAAAAAACGAAAAGAAGAGAAAAGTAAGAGCCTTGGAAAAAATTAATCAGCACCCATCCACCAGGAAGAATTAGAAAATGTAAGATGCTAAATTAGGGTGCAACAT
The DNA here is from genome assembly GCA_017140935.1 of Hamamelis virginiana. NCBI lineage: Eukaryota > Viridiplantae > Streptophyta > Magnoliopsida > Saxifragales > Hamamelidaceae > Hamamelis > Hamamelis virginiana. Next base: position 648,287 of record JAESVK010000818.1, read on the forward strand.
CAAACCTGGGTTCAAAGCAAAAACCTGAGAAAAGTTGAAGAGGAAACCTCTTTGTCACAGGACACTTCTGAGACCACTTCCACTGTTTCAAGTTCATGTCGAACACTGCAAGAGCTGGAGCTCCATAGCTTTGGATGTATATAAAATCATCAGAACCACTGCTTGCAAAAACATCATCTAACTCCCCAAATCCTTGAAAAAACTTGTGGGGAATACGGGAAACCTCTTCCCATTCAATCCCTTTAAGAATCCAGATGCCAATTCCCTTAATTACACCCAGCCGATCTTTTCTCCCAATCCCTCCAACCATTACAAGCTTATCCTTGAGGTTCATTAATCGGCCACACGTGAGATGGCAAGGCACTGAGATGAATTTATCGATCAACGTACTACTGGTTGATTGGCTAGAGAGATTATAACTGATCAAACCATGGCGATTTCCAGTCCATCCCATTTCTCTTGTTGAGTGAATCAGGAAGTACAATACCCCACCACAAATCACAGAGTCATCTCCTCCTCTCCATCCTGTCAAAGTTTCTGTCACATGAGATACCCACATCATCGTTTCTGAATAATAAACATCGATTGAGAGATCCCATTGAACGAAATCACCTGGGGCTTGCTTAGATTTTACAACTGTGACAATATAACTGTGTGATGACCAGTCCACCGACATTGCAAGAGCACTGTAATCAGAGAATTTTGAACCTGGAGGCTCCTTAAGTTCAATGCACCTTTTAGTAATTGGGTTACAGACATATAGCTCACTCCTACTGTCATTGTCCATGAAGCAAACCAAACCACACGAGGAAGCAGTTAACCAACTGGATGTCTCGATGACAGGAAGTTCAAAGCTGTACCATTTCAGCAACATGGTGTCATAAACGTGGCCAATGGGTTCATCAGAGCTAGTGAACATAAAGTACCAAGGTTTCTGCACTAAGATGCTCGAGATGTTCCATAAGAACCTTGTAGAACATACTATCTGGTTCCATTTTTTACACACACAGCCTGCTTTAAAAATGCTTGCTATGGGGAGATAGGCTAGAATACGTTCCAGTAAATCGTCAGGAAGGGCTAAATCAATGGAAATAAGATTGTTCTCTTTCTTGTCTTCATCACTTAGTACTGAGTACAACTCGAATGCTTTAGATTCCATTTTACTATCATTAAATTCATGGTCAATCCACCATGTTTCCCACTCCATAATCAAGTTCTAAAAAAACCTGAGACACAATGCAGAGACTTTTTTTTTTATTAGTTAGTTCTATAGATATTTCAAAGAGTTTCTTCAGTAAAACTAAGACATTCTTCATTAATTAAACCAAAAAATATCTCTGATAAAGCAGATAAGAAAACCAAACTCAAATCACCATAAAATATGACAAATAAAGGAATCAAATCAAGACCAGAAAACCCTCTCAGAACTAATCAATTCCAAATATTTTCTCATTATCAAACCCCCCAATGATCAAAATAGATTCATTATAACGGCACAAAGAAAAATTTGGCATATTGCACAAATAACTAATGTACATTATGTTGTTATTGTTACATAACTCTGTTCAAGAAAATCAAATAATTCTTCAAAACCAAATGTAGAAAAATCAGAATAGTTCATTAAGAGTGTCCGAGTAACAGCACGTCTCACAAATTTGACTTGAAAAATATGAGGATACTGTTATCAAAATAATACATAATAATTATCACTGTAAGTTGAAATATATCAACATATATTAGGAAAAATGAAACCACAAATTGTTATAAAAACTATGGATTAAAACAGCAATGTATGAAATATTCATCACAAATTCACAGTTACAGATCCTATAATGAAGAAGAACTTTACTACCAATGTAACAGTGAGCCAGACATAGATCACACTTAATTTTCAAAGAAAATAAGAACAAAATTTCAAACAATACGAGAAAATAAAAAAGGAATATATTTCATCTACCTTGTTTTCTGTTATCAAAATGAATATTGCGTAGATCCAAGAACACCACCACTTTTTCCAAAGCAAAATATTTATAAAATAAAAAAAAAACAAGAACAACATTTTGTTTTATTTTTATACAATTTCAACATCAAACCCAAAGCAGATATAAAAGAGAAATATATTAGGTATGCTATTAGACGATGAAGATCAATTAATCGGATACCAAAACCCCACATCATAAAAAAGAAGATTAAAAATAATAAAAGACCTATTATGAACATACCTTACTAAGAACAGAGTCGAGTTGCTATCTTTCTTTTTTCCTTCACTTGATCAAATGGGCCTCCCAATGTTTGTCACAAACCTCTAGATTTAAAACAGTCCTACAGAAAAAGAAAGTATAGGCGCAATACAGAGAGATATAAAATGTGATTGCACTTCCCTGGCATTATATCCACACACACACATATAGAGAGAGAGAGCGAGAGGAAGAGAGAGGTGGGCACTCGGTAGCGGTGGTAATCCTTTGTTTCTATAGAACATGACCAATTGAGAAGGAAATGGAAGGCGGTTTCCAGTTGGGGCGGTTCAAAGGGAGAGATACTGGGGGTGCGGGAGAGTAAGAGAGAGGGATGTGGGCCTGCGGACTGTGTGGTGAGAGCGCTTACTCGTTAAGCTGGTATTTTGTTAAATTGGAGAGTTGGGGGGTGTTTGGTATTTGGCTATAGAAGGGTCAAAGGAATGCTGATTTTTCTTCACTTGTAAGCTTCCTCTGCCAAGCATTCTTGGTCCACCCATAACAATGACATAATAAAGGATGCCATTAAAATACAGAGCCCCGAAATGGGTTACCGTTACTTTTCAATTGCTTTAAATAGTAAAAGGAGGCCATATGTGTGCCCTTTTCGCATGTATGGAGGCAGCACTTTGGGGTTTCTTTATCTACTCAATATATTTTTTTCAACAAAGCTTAGAATTTTATTTATTTATTTTGCTTACATTTATTCATATTTAATCTATCAAAATATGTCAAATGGACTACATTTTACAAAAGTAGAAGTCGTCTTAGGTGGCATTTGGCGTAATTTTCTGCAAATGGAAGTCATTTTTTTAGAAGTAATTTCTAAGATAGATTTTTTAAAAAGTCATTTAGAAGAAAAGTAGTGTTTGGCAAATACAGATTCTAAAGTCCTTTTGTATCAAAAAGTATGTAAGTTATTCTTCCTACAAATGTGGATTTTCAAAAGCAATCTTTTTTTTACTTTTTCCAAATGGATTTTCCAGAACCCGTCTTCATTTAAAAGTCCACTTGGAAGAATTCATCAAACAAATTTTTTTTTTTTTTGGTCTAAAATGATTTTTAAGAATAGGAAGTCCATCTGGAGCATTCCAAAAGCTAAGTGGATATGTATTCTTATTTAAGTGGACATATAACATGTAAATATGTATACAAAATAACATAAATACAGGAATATATGCATGCACATGATCAACTCTTTTTAATTATTTAGACATATAGAGATTGTGAGTAAAAGTAAAGAGAAACTTCCACCTCACAAGTGAAGAGGCAAGCATTTTTCTATGTTTTTGTATTTACAAGAGTTAGAGGCAAGACTTGCATCATATAGAGTGATTTTTATGTGAGGAGGTATTATATTGATATGACAATTTTTTCCCTACTCAATATATCATGATCGATGATGCTCAATATGCACTCAGAGTGTTTTTATTATTATTATTATTATTATTATTATTATTAAATTTTAGATGATATTGGTTGAATTTCAAGACATGCTTTATTTTCCAATAAATGATCTTAGAAAGTCCCCACAAATAAAATTTTATCATAAAACATTATGCGATTTGATTATACACGCTGATAAGAATTTTGTTTTTTAAAGATAGAAATTTAGCCTTACCCCAAATCTCCATACGTCATAATAGTAACAAATGGGTATACATTGAAGTGCTTTTATGTGCTTCGAACTTAAAACCTTTTTTTATAAAAAGAAAAAAAAAAATACATGCCACTATACTTATAAGTCATAGACAAATTTGACGTTTTCTTTCATCTGTTAGTGTTTGATTAAAATTCATCGTCATCTTTAGTTTGTATGAACGTGCCATTTTAATATATTTGAGTGAATGTATGTATATATACCGATAATAGCGGGACAAACTTAATATGATAAATATAATGAAATGACATATTTTGGATTGCTGCATAATCAAGTAAAACATAGAAAAACTCATGATAAAGGGGATGTGGGTGCCTCATAATGAATAATAATAAAATACATAAAAAGTATATATATATATATATCTTCCCATGTCAACATAATACATGCATGAAAAAGCCATTGAAAGGGATAGATCATGTCACTGCAATCACGGTTTTCTTTTTCAAGGAGTTATTGCTCAAATTTCCTTTTAGGACAGACAGGGATAGTGACCGAATATCAGTTCAGATACCTAATCTTTCATTACTATTAAAGTTAGGAACTTGATCTTTTCGTTACTATTTGCATTGATGGTATGCCATTTTAATTGAAATGCTAACATAATTTATTGACATATTAATTAACGAACATAGCGTTTCAAGTTAGCCATCCACATATATTTTGCCGACGTGACATTATCACATCAATTAGTAAAAATTATATGAATTGGAATTTTTCGTGCCAACTAATTTGAGATAAGAGGATGATTAATTTCAAAGGCACAACAATGATATGTAATGATTTCAAAGATTATAGGAAAAAAAAAAAAGGTGAAAAGATATTGTAAATTTGAATCGCAGAACTGGACTGGACTACAAATTGGGTTGGGCTGCCACAAAGTGGTCTTTTAGTATTAGAAATGATATTTGGACTAGTTGATTAATGCCCAATTAAGTATGGGCTTGGGCCGGACCTCACCCAGCCTGAAGCCCCAGCACTGTGTGGGTGTTTTGTAAAACTAAAGCAAGTGAGGTCATACTTAGCGTATTCAAGAATGGGTGCGATTTTAGAAAAATATGAGTGAAATAGACAGTGAAATAGCATTATTTGTAATTTTATGCATCCAAAATTGAAAAAGCATATAGTAGCCGTTTAATCAAGCAACACCCAAAACCCCCACTCTAAATTAGTATTACTATCCTGTCAGTGACCGCGTCAAGCGAAATTGATATGAGATTGTAAAAGTGGAGTGAAAATAGCATGTAAGATAAATTTCTTATTTATCTATTAGGTGGCTCACATGATAAGCATATCTGATAAGTTGGGTCTAATATAATATTCTTATCTTATATTTATCTAGTTAATGATTGGCCAATAGAGAAGTAGTTTCCTAAATCACAATAATGCGGAATAAATGGGTTTAATGGGTAACTTGAATCATATGGATCATAAATCACAATAATGCGGAATAAACATAAATACATACCTGAATCCATAATGCTTACTTCAAATGATCAATCTTTTAGAAGCCTTTAATCTTGATGGAAATTGGTTTCTCTCTCTTAGTCTCCTTTCAGATATGTTTGATTCAGTTAATTGGAATGGGTAACTTGAATCCTTTTATATGCAGAGAGATGACCAGTTTCCAAATCTCTTTATAACTCCATTGCCCATCAAAGTTGGAGTAATTTAGGAAACCACTTCTCTATTGGCCAATCATTAACTAGATAAATATAAGATAAGGACATTATCCTATTAAACCCATCTTATCAGATATACTTATCATGTGAGCCACCTAATAGATAAATAAGAAATTTATCTTACATAGCAACTCTATCTTAGGCTATCTCAAGGGAAGCCATGGGCCCAAATTTGGGTTTAACGTAGCTGCACTAATATGGTTTTTCTATTTACTACCTATCGTGGGCCCATAAAATTGGTGATGAATACAATGCCCCATCACCCATGGAAGTTCAGAATGATAGTCCAATAAACATACCAAAATGATCACCATACGGTTTTCTTCACAGATGTTGCTTGCAAATTAAATAACAGCCATATGGTTTACTGATGTCCATCCAACTATTGGATTGATGCACTATTTCCCACTGATATATATTGCTACCCTTTCGTTATGGAGAAGCAAAATTTGATGCACTATATCTTCATTTATCTCTTTAGAATTATGTTCAAACCATGTCTTTACCTATTAAAATTTACAGATTAGAAGTGAGTATGGCCTCCTAACTTTGGGCCACAATAACTTCTAGTATGAAAATTTTGCCAACGATACGATCACATCTCAAGTTGTCTAAAAGTGATCATCACTCATATCTTAAATCAAGTAGAATTTTCAACTCCAAAAATAATTTTAAGAAAAACTAATCCAAACGGGCCCTTGGACTTGCGAGAGATGATCCTTCCATGTATTTGTTTCTTGTACACCTTATATTTTTTATGTACGGAATTTTGTATATGGACAGGATGAGAACTTAATGATTTTTTTTTCTTCGAAAAGATATAAATTTATTCTTACTCCAAACCCCTTTAATATAAACAGATGAATATTAAAGGACTTAACCTTTCGGCCAATGTAAAATAGGTATTTTGAAAAACTAACCTTTAATTGAACATTCTCCCTATATATGACAGGCATGCCAAAAATCATATTGATCTAACCGTCGGTTTCTAAAAATATAGACTGTTAAGTGTTATATAGATATTTAATTTTTCACAGTCTGTATTTTAGAACCCTAATGGTCATATCACTGTGATTTTTGGCATATTTGTCATGCATAGGGAGAATATTCAATCCAACAGTCATTTTTCAAAATATCCATTTTACATTGGCCAAAAGATTAAGTCCTTAAATAAAGAAGTACGCACAGAAATATATATATATATATATATATATATATTGGGGTTAAGATGAAGAACCATCAACAACTGTGAGAAGATCGATCTAGTAGTTTTTTATTAATAAGTTTAAGGGCAAGTGGTGAAGAAAGATGTGGTTGTGTAATCTAAACAAATCATAATTCATTAATGCACTCTTTTCTATTTTCTTCATGTCATCACGAAGACTTGAGTTTAAAGTAATTTTTAAAAGCTAAGACACTACCTTCACCGGGTGGGTTATGCCACGAGTCCCTGACATTATGGAGTCTGAATAATTTAGGCCAATCAATAAAACCCACATTGTTTATATATATATATATATGATCCTTTAAAATATTCTCCACTATTGCTTGATCTTCAAATTTTAATTAATTAAGTTTTATTATTTTAACATGCAATTAAATCTATCGACGGTCCATAAGAAACCTTTACTTATCAAATTAAAATTTATAGTATGATATTGCAAAGTAATCAGCACCAAATTAAAGAGAGCAATTAAATTCTAAATACACACTTATCATTCTCTACAATCTTAACACATTGCTTGCTTAATTAGTGATAATTTAAAAACATACATGATTAATTATTATAAAACTAATTAATATATATATTAATTCGATCTCTTTCTAATTAAAAAATTAATTAAAGTTGGCCCTTGCACTAGTTATATTCTTATTAAACATCCATCACAACTAGTGCAGGGGCCAAGTGAATGCTTTTTGAGAATTTATATTTATATAATATATCGATTGACTTTTGGTTTTGTAGACACAAAGGGGGTTTTGCGTGAAAGTTGATGATACAATTAATCTTTCCATGATTACATGGGAGGGATGCGTACATTGCTTGTAACCCTTTAATAAATGCCCACTTTCTCTCTCTAAAACTTACACATCTTCACTGGCAAAGTGGAGATACATGATTGACAAATTCAAAACTTTTGTATCCAGTTTCATCTTATAAAAAATTAATTGTTATAATGAATTTAGTTTAAGTTGGAGAGAGAGAGAGAGAGACATGCAATGAGTTGTCCATTAAAGAGAAAAGTGGATAAGAGAGAAAGATGGTAGAGACATCTTATTTCATGTCTTGTCCTTTTCCCTATTTTCCATTAAGTTATGATCTCATTTGTTTTCACTTGAAAAAATAGAACCCTTTTCGGTTAACTTCAATACCCTCCATTTTGTTGAGTCTGGATCCTCTGTTTGGATTTGAATATACTTGGGTGATATGTCATAATCTGGATGTTTTGTTTTCACTTGGGTGATGTGCAGGTGATCCAGATCATGATATATCACCCAAACACCAAGCAAATCCAAGTAAAGAATCCTCATCATATCTTACAGTTTATTTTGTGTTGAAATTATCTTACTGGACCAACTTGTGATTGCTCTTTTTTATTTTTTTTTTAATTTTTGTTGATTTAAAGGTCAAAACAACTGAAAAATATGAAAATGCTCTATTTTTCCTTCTCTTTTATTTCCTTTTTTCCCTCCTTTGAATTTATCATTAACCAAACAGCATAATTAGGCTCATTACTTTAAAAGAAGCATTAAATTTGGTCCTATGTTAGGATAGCAGCACAACACAATCACAAAATTTGTCAAAATAAAGTTTTACAATCAATTATAGTCCTGCATTTCAATTTGAATATAGACATTATAGTAATGTTTTATCATAAAATATATTTTAATTTATTAATAGCATAGCATAATGTCAACTTATATGGATGATGAAGTCTAATAATATTTTCAAAATTAAACAAGGAGATAATTAATATCTGCAAGCTAGGAGAAGACTTTCTGAGAAGTGATAAGGATGATGATGGTTGCCTCATCATATCCTCCTCCTTGTTGGTTTAATAAGGAAAAACTCTCTCTCTTTTTTTGATACAATATGTTTTGTTTTATAATTTAGTTTCTTTGTAAAGCTTTAAAAAGAATATCTTTAGCAAAATTTTAGTTTTTGCCTCACTGTCCAATGAGGTAACAGGATTGTTATCAAAATATTTGAATAAATCAATCATGAATAGCCCTCTGGAGAATGTCAACTTTCCAAACATAAATAAATTTAAGAGTACAAATTGCTAAACACATTACTTTTTTGAAAAATGCTATACATTCCAAAAAATAATTCTCCAAATTGTGTATCTCAAATGATGTGGCGGATGACCTAACTTTTTTTTTTTTTTTTTATAGCAAATTCTCTTCCAGTAATATTATATATCCCAAAAAATTATTTCAGAAAAGTATCTCAAATGAATCCCAACAATCTTTAATTTATTATCAAGGAGGGAATTTACTAAAAAAGAAAAGGGTTGGATTGTCGCCACATCATTGAAATAGACTTTTGGAATAACTTTTCTGAGAGATATAACATTTTTCATTTTCTCATATGATTCATTTGGAATACTTTTTTGAGAGAATTTTTTAGATTATTTAGCATTGCTGTCAGTGGCGGAAATGAGTGCAATCCAAGAGGGGCCCCCCCCCCCTTTTTAAATCCATGTGTTTTATATATATATATATATATATGTATTATATTATAGTTAAAAAATTTCAAAAATATACTACATGCCCCCCAGTATTCAAAGTCCAAAGCTTATAAGGCTTTGGCCCCCAAGATTTCTTCTTGGTTCCACCACTGATTGCTGTACTAATTTTTAACCATCTCGAACCGATGTAACAAGTTACATGTTAATGATACATCAATACAAATAAGTGGAGTTAATCATTGGATTAAGAGAAAAAAGACATGAGATAAGATGGCTGGTTACAAAAGAAAGTAACCACTATCTTTTGTTAACCTTTTTTTTTTCTCTCTCATTCATTTTACTTGCTCTCTAAAGTGTACAGAGAGTTGCAGGTTATGGGTTCATTATTGGAGATTGAATTGAAGAAGAAGATGCTAAGATGTGGTGCAGAAAAGTCCTCTGCAGTAATTGATTGTTGTGGTTCAATTCCATGCACCAAAGAAGTGCCTAGCTCCATGGCCATAAAGTTTTCATTTCCAGTTTTTAATTTACACTGCGTGAGTGCGTGGGTCACAAATTGAGTAACCACTTTTATTTTATTTTATTTTGAAAAAAAAAAAATGTTTTCATATATCCAAATTTTATATTTGATATAATGAAAAATATTCTAGTCAGGGGTACCTGACTTTAACTAAAGTCAGCTAAGAATACAAGCCCTTGAATTGAAATCTTGAGATGAATCATTCATTAAGTGAATGAGAATCGAAGGGCTTGTATTTTTATCTGACTTTAATTAAAGTAAGGTACTCCCGACTAGAACACTTCTCTTGATATAATTGTGGTAAAAGTCAGCATTCCTTACCTTTTGTTACAATCAATTCTAGTACGAAATTTTGTTCAACCATCCTATCACCTCTCGTGCTGTTTAAAAGTACTTATTACCTCATATCTTACATCGAGTGAAATTTTAAGTTCTAAAAGAGATTTTAAGAAAAACTAATGCAAATGAACTCTTGGGGCCTGTTTACGTTAGCTTTCTCTAAAATAACTTTTTGAGAATTATTTTTTCACATTTCTCTTTGAAATTATATTCAAATCATGTTTTCACATATTAAAATTTTATACTAAAAGTCATGCCATAAAAGTTGGAGCCCCTAACTTTTAGTAGGATGGATGTCAAAATTTCCATACTAAAAGTTATTGCGCAAAAAGTTAGGGGCCCAACTTTTAGTATGAAAGTTTTGACATCCATCCTACCACCTCTTAAGCCATTTCTTTTAAGTCAAATGAAATTTTAAATTCCAAAAATAATTAAAAAAAAAACTAATGCAAACGGACCATCTGTTTATAAAGTTAAAAAAAATTCCTACATTTAATAACAGAAAATACTTATATCATACACTTAAAAATATATACTTTATTTTTATTTTTATTTATATTTTTATAAGAAGAAGAGTGGATTGAACCTTTCACCTCTATGAAGGGATGGCCACGGTGGGTTTTCCTATATAAAATTGCTTTATTTTATTGTTTGTATTTATTTTCATTTTTTTATTCCAATGTGAACGTAACACATGGACTGTGGCACACGAACTCTTTTATAAGTGGATGAAAGGAAGATCTTTCATACATCAATTTTACACTGTGACAAGGGCTGATTTGTCACACATACCTACCACGTACTCAAAATTCAAATTTTAAGGTAGACTAAATTTTAAATTAGTCTACCTTAAATATTCAAACTTTATAAACATTAATTATTATTTTTAAATTTATTAATTTATCAAGTACTCGTCAACACTTTAAATATTAGCATTATTGTTATGTATATGGGGCAATGCCACATCATGCTTCCACAATCAATGGTTTAAAAAATATAATTATTTTTTTGTGATAAATTAAAAAAAGTAATCTAAGTGGTGCGGCTTTTAGCATTTTTCTAATTTTAATACCCTGAGCGTTGGCCTATATATTACACACATACTACACAAAATTAAAATTATCAATGAATTAAGTTATTTATCAGCAGATGAGTCAAGTTCAAATCTTATTTTTGAGTTTATTAATTTATCAAGGCAAAATTAAATAGTGTGTAACTCAATTTGATAAATTTATTATTATTTTTTTAAATAATCAAATTATTCACATTTTCTTAAAATTAATAAAATAATAGGGCAAACCATAGGAGGAAAAACCATTTTCAACTTGAACTACCCCAAAAAAAAAAGGAGAATCCCACTTCGCCCCATCCTGTCCTGTCCTGTCCCCATGCCATTCCAATTCGAGCTCAAGACAAGTTTGCGGAAAAGAAAAATCTTTGTTTGGCAACTAGAAATGGGATAGATTGCCTGTCACAAATTCAACCCTGCCACTCATTTTAGAGGGTAGTTTCGTCACGTAAGTTAAGAGTAGGCTAGTAGTGGTAGAAGCTAGAAAGTTGTTTTTGGTTTTTCATGCATTTAGTATTTTAATTGGCTGTTATATTTAAATATAGGATGGCAATAGGTTGCAGTCCGGACTGTAAGTGGACTGCACAGTCATTTGACTATGTTCCGGTGGACGGTTCCAAATTCTGACCGTTGGATATGATGCTCACCCCCTGCATACCACGCCTGCAAAAAATCATGCCAATCCGACGGTCGGAATTTTGTAAAACCAGCCTTATACAGACTGAAATTACCAAAGACTATATATAAATTTCATTTTTGTTTAAGGCTGATTTTACAAAATTCCAACCATCGGATCGGCATGATTTTTTGCAGGCGGGGCATGCAAGGAGTGAACATCATATCCAATGGTCAGAATTTTAACCGACCATCGGAACACGGCCAAATAGCCGTGCAGTCTACTTACAGTCCAGACTGCAACTTATCGCCATTATTTAAATATATGTTACCTCATATGTAAGATTACTTTTAAATTAAAAAGATTATTTTTAAATTAAAAAAAGAAAGAAAGTGAGAGTCTTTCATAACTTTGTATAATGACACACTCCATTTACCATTTGTTGACTTGGATCCATTACTATTTTGGATCTCCCATCAATATTTCTCAAGTACGAACTGCAAATGAATTGTCATTATTTTTAACAATATTAGTCTATCATACTAGGCGCATCTTTTGTTTTGAACACATAAAATAATAAATTACTTTTGTAAAATAATAAAAAAGGTATCGATAGACAAATATTCGTGTCACCAAACAAATTAAAAGATTTGGAGATTGCCTATATAAGAAGGCTTCTTTTTGAAACATTAGTATAGTTTTTCACTTCATTAATTTGTTCTTTGGTCTCTTTATTATCTCTCTCAAAAGTCTACGCATATACAAACAACGACACACAATATCTCGCTTGAAAGCTAGACAGAGAAACCCAAGGTGATCATAAGCTTCCCTCCAACAACATCAAATTTCTCATTGCAGATTCAAGGTGACTCCTCTCTCTCTCTCTCTCTCTAATATATATATATATACGCGTGCCCACATACATACGTATTTATATATCATTCATATTTTGAAAATCTGACCGTTGGATTATATAAATGATCGAACTGTTTATCAAAAATCACAATGATCCAACAGTTGGGTAATGAAAAAAATTGACTAAGAAAAAACGGTGATATTTCGAATAACAAAAAAGCTAACGGACATAATACCAAGTGTATGAATAAATTTAAAAAGCTTCAACTCTTAAGATTTCAACTTTGAGTAGTGTTATTTATCTTACCATTTAACGGACATAATATAGGAATAACATTACAACTAACGTGATATGGGTTTGGGACGGGATTACTTCAAATCCTAAATTTTTCTCAGTGTGATGAGTTAAGATGAGTTGGAGATCCCAAATTCCACATTTTGTAATTTTAACATTTGAATGAGTTACACTCTCTATAGTAGAGTTAAAATTATACCACATCTGATCTTCTTCAAAAAATTATTCCACATTTAACCTCGTTGATCAAGTCAAACGTCATGTGGTGATATAAAATTATAAACTGTTGTTTGAAACTGTGGTTCTTCGTTGCTTTTTATTTTTATTTTTATTTTATTTTCCTTCTTATTTTTTATTGTATATTATATAATGATATATTAGAATTTTCTAAATTTGACAAAGAAGGGTGCCACTTTATTTTTTTTATTATATATATAAAAAACTGACCGTTCGATTAAATAAATTGCTTACGAATTTCATATTCACGAAAATTAATAGTGATCAAACGGTTGGTTTCTGAAAAAAAAAAAAAAAAATCATTTGGAAAAATTTGACCGTTCGATTAGATAAATTATAAAACATATAATCAATTATATAATATATTTTTAAAAGCTGACCGTTCGATTAGACATACAAGTCCTTTACCGTAAAATGTCCAATAATTTTTATTTGGGAAAAAAAGACACTCCCTCCATTACATTGGGCGGTGGAATAAAATTGTGTGTGTAGAGGTTGGAATTCATGGCTTATATATATATAATTGTCACATTATGCAGGAACTGAAGTGGGAATTGGCTATTTCCTTAATTGGAATTGTGTTGATTCAAAATGGCCTCAAATGCAACGGTTTCATGCCCAACACCCATGCAGGCTACATCCAATGGGGTCTTCCAGGGGAATAATCCTCTTGATTATGCACTCCCTCTTGCCATTTTACAGATATGCCTTGTGGTTGCTCTTACTAGAATTCTTGCATTTCTTATCAGGCCATTAAGACAACCTCGTGTTATTGCAGAGATTGTTGTAAGTTCCTTTCCTTTCTTCTTCGTTTTTATTTTTAAATTCATTATTTCTGTTGAAATTGTGGTCAAGACTAAAGAGAAAACGCACATGCCTCATTAAAAAGCATGCCATTGAAGCTAATGAAGCTTACGAGATTTCTCAGCTCCATGGCTTTGAGTTATGGCTCAGTTCTATTATCTGGTTTGATTTTTCATTTCCTTTTAGCGGGTAAATTATACAGGGGTTAAATGTTCTCCTTGCATGTATAGATAATAGATGCTTGTTGTCCGGTAAGCAATTCAGACAGTTGAGTTGCAAGGAGTTAATTAACAAGCCCTGTACTGGAAAATTCAATAAAAACAATTATGACAATGTGGTCTCTTTTTGGGGGCTGGACATGAGAACTCATGTATGAGGTTCCTTGAATTGACATTTCTGTAATGAATATCGCCTGAAATATACATTATATAGGCTCAGATTCTGCATCTTTATGTATAATGCTGAGTTTTTAACTTGCATTCTTTTGGCAGGGAGGAGTATTACTCGGTCCATCAGCTCTTGGTCGCAATAAAAACTATCTGGATGCAATTTTCCCATCCAAAAGCTACACAGTGTTGGATACTTTAGCCAACCTTGGTCTTCTATTCTTTCTATTCTTAGTAGGTCTAGAGTTGGACCTAAAATCCCTTCGTAGAACCGGAAAGAAAGCTCTTGCCATTGCCATTGCAGGAATTAGCCTACCTTTTGCGTTGGGAATTGGTTCGTCTTTTGTCCTTCGTGCAACCATTTCAAAGGATGTAGATGGCCCCCCATTTCTTGTATTCATGGGGGTAGCCCTCTCTATAACAGCATTCCCTGTCTTGGCTCGTATCTTGGCTGAGCTTAAGCTTTTAACTACTGAGGTAGGCCGAATGGCAATGTCAGCTGCAGCAATCAATGATGTATCTGCATGGATTCTACTTGCTCTTGCCATTGCCCTTTCTAGTTCTGGCAAATCTCCCCTCATCACATTATGGGTCTTGTTATGTGGGTGCGGTTTTGTTATTTGTTGTACATTCATTGTCTCACCTATCTTCAAATGGATGGCGCAGCGTTGCCCCGAGGGAGAGCCAGTGGATGAGATGTACATCTGTGCTACTTTGGCATCCGTTTTAGCAGCTGGGTTTGTCACTGATGCTATTGGAATTCATGCCCTGTTTGGAGCTTTTGTGTTTGGAGCTCTCATGCCAAAAGAAGGGCCATTTGCAGGAGCTCTTGTGGAAAAAGTTGAGGATCTTGTATCTGGCCTTTTCCTTCCATTGTACTTTGTCTCAAGCGGATTGAAGACCGATGTAACCACCATTAAAGGGCTTCGATCATGGGGTCTCCTTGTTTTGGTAACATTTACGGCCTGTTTTGGGAAGATTGTTGGCACTGTTGCTGTCACTCTATGTTGGAGAGTGCCTTTTCAAGAGGCTCTAGCTCTTGGGTTCCTAATGAACACTAAAGGCTTGGTGGAGCTCATTGTCCTCAACATTGGTAAAGAAAGAAAGGTAAAATCAGTTTGCATGCCATTTCTAATAAGTCTTAATTTTGACCTACTTCCATATATATTATTCACTTCATGGTCCTAATTAATCATTTTAACTGATCAAAAACTTTTGCAGGTATTGAATGAACAAACATTTGCCATCATGGTATTGATGGCCCTCTTCACGACCTTCATAACAACCCCTCTAGTTATGGCAGTGTATAAGCCAGCGAAAAGGATGAGTAAAGAAGAATACAAGCATAGAACAATTGAGAGAAAAGACCCAAATACTCAACTTCGAATTTTGGCTTGTTTCCACTGTACAAGGAACATCCCAAGTATGATCAATCTCATAGAGGTTTCGCGTGGGACAGAGAAGAGGGAAAGACTTTGTGTTTATGCAATGCATCTTATGGAGCTCTCTGAGAGGTCATCGGCAATTCTGATGGTCCACAAGGCTAAAAAGAATGGGCTACCCTTCTGGAATAAGGGGCAGTCAAGTTCCAACCAAGTCATTGTTGCATTTGAGGCTACCCAGCAGCTTAGCCGAGTTTCTATCAGACCAATGACAGCAATATCTCCAATGTCTGACATACACGAGGACATCTGCACGAGTGCTGAGAGGAAAATGGCTGCAATGATAATTCTCCCCTTCCATAAGGACCAGAGGGTGGATGGGGCATTGGAGACTACTCGAGCAGAATTCCGGTTGGTTAACCGGAGGGTTCTCGAGCATGCACCTTGTTCAGTGGGGATCTTAATCGACCGTGGGCTTGGTGGAACAACCCATGTATCTGCAAGCAATGTATCTTTTATCATAACGGTCTTATTCTTTGGAGGCCATGATGATCGCGAAGCTCTTGCTTATGGAGCACGTATGGCTGAGCACCCTGGTATAAGTTTAGTGGTCATTCGATTCTCAGTAAATCCTGAGATTATTGGGGACACTGTAAGAGTTGATATGATCGATAACTCCACCACAAAAGCAGGTTCTGTTGATGAAGAGTTCCTTGGTGAATTCAGGAAGAATATTTCAGATAACAGCTCAATCAAATATGAAGAGAAAGGGGTAAGAAATGCTGCAGAAACCATTGATGTGGTTCGAGAGTTCAGTCGTTGTAATCTGTTTGTGGTTGGTCGAATGCCTGAGGGCGAGGTAGCTGCAGCCTTGAATGAAAGGACTGAGTGCCCGGAACTGGGGTCTATTGGGAGCTTGCTGACTTCTCCGGATTTTTCAACACCAGCATCAGTTTTGGTGGTGCAACAATATTATGCTCGGACATTGCCAAATTCAGCAGCTTATCCATAGGATGCAGTGTTGCCTGTGATTGATGCAGAATCCAACTAATGGGGATTTTCATTTGCCAGAATTCGAATACCAAGTATGGCACTATGTACATTCTAAATGTTTTCAACAAATCAAAGCAACTCCACTTTCCTTGAATTCTTTATAAAGCATTATGTACATTCATTACAATGGTGTTGGGTCTAGTGAGGGCTGCTCAAACTCCATTAACTTCTCTCTCTCTCTCAATTAAACCCCATTGGAGCCATGAAAATTATCCTCTGTTCGATCATCATCTATTCATCTCCTCGCATTTTGTGGCCAAGGAAAACTCTATTTGGGCCATTAAGATTATCATCCCTGGTGCTAAATTGTATGGCAAACTTCGAGTCGATCTGTATCCACAATCAAACACTCTTACTTTTTCGAAACTGATTTTAAACCAAAGAAAGTGCTCCATTGCTTATCAACAAGACTAGTGCAGGACCCCATGATCTTTTATCTATAAGGGGGCGTTTGGTTGCCTGTAAAGAGCCTGCAATCTCATGTTTGGCGCATCATGGTGCGGATGTAATCCACTTTACGGGTGTAATCTACCATGAAGAAAGGCCGTAAAATGAATTGCGGTCTTCAATCAATGTATTCCGGATAATGTAATGTTATCTATTTTACAGTCAATTAAATCATATGGCTATCCAAACGCATTTCTAGGTAATGTAATGTAATCTGACTTCACATTCCCTACTCATCCAAACAAGTGATATGTAATTTGGAATGTAATTTAAATTACCAATGTAATCAAATTACACTGTAATCAACTTTACAATCAATTAAATTACATTACATTACGGGCAACCAAACGCCCCCTAAATATAAGCAATTGCATAAATGATTGTTAAATCAATTATTGCATGTACTAATCTAGAAGCCATATTCTTCGCAAAAAAAAAAAAAAACAAACAAAAACAAAACCCGGTAGCCATATTGGTTGCATTGATGGATGGGTATATGCTTACCGTGCATATATGATTCAAATATTGTGAATAATTAAAGCTATTGCATAAATGATTTTTAAATAAAAATCTTGATATTGCATGCTTTAATCACTTTTCAAAAAAATTCATTTTCTTATATTTAATAATAGAACAGATCTATTGTCATAAAAACATTAATAAAATAATTAAATAATAAATAATAATTATATGGCCACATTATCTTTTTATTTTTTTGGGTATTTACCCATAGGTTCTATTTATAAGTTTTGTTTACCAAAAAATTCCATCATATTTTCATTTTACCCAAAAATTATGTTGAATAAGAAACACATCAGTTTGTTTTTTGATTTTTCAGAAGCTGATCATTTTGCAGAAAACTGATGCATAGATAAGTTTTTTCGAAGTGTTTGGAAAATTGATGCATGGATCAGTTTTTTGGACTTTTGAGTAAAATAAAACTGAAATTTGAACTTTTAGATAAAATGAAAAGATGATGAGACTTTTGGGTAAAAAATAACTCAAAATGAGACTTTTGGATAATTTTTCTTATATATATATATATATAGTAATTTTCTTATGAGGACTTCTTTACGTGAGGATTTGGTTTTTTGGTCAACGTAAGATTAGAATTTGGGAAAACCGACCGTTAGATTAGATATTCTTTTAATGTATGTCATGCATGCCAAAAATCACAGTAATCTGGTGGTCGGTTTCTAAAATACAGACTGTGAAAAAAATGTGACCATTAGATACTGTCATAGTTTTTGACGGTCTATATTTTAGAAACCATCAGTCAGATCACTGTGATTTTTAGCATGCATGTCATACATAGGATGAATTTTCAATCCAACGGCCGATTTTTCAAAATATTCATCCTACATTGGCTAAAAAGCCAAGTCCTCACATAAGTATGTGAGGACATCTTTTTAAGAAAATGACTAATATATATATATATATATATAGAGAGAGAGAGAGAGAGATAGAGTTCCGTCCCTATGAGGACTTAGCCTTTTGGCAATTGTAAAATGAGTATTTTGAAAAACTGACCGTTAGATTTAATATTCTTCCTATGTATGATAGGCATGCCAAAAATTATAGTGATCGGACCACTGATTTCTTATATATATATATATATATATATATATATATATATATATTTGCCAATGAATAGAAAAGACCCAAATACTCAACTTGAATGAATAGGAATTTTGTCATCCATTCTATTATCCTTAAAATCATCTAACCGTGATTATATCTCAATTCCAAAAACAATTAGTCAATTAGTATTAATTTATTTTTTAAGTATTCAAATCCTATAAAAACTAAAAAAAAGTGCAAATTACAAGGCCAACAAACATGTTGGTGGGCAAGTGGACTATTCTACCCCATCTTGCAAGGAAGTGCATTTTTTCATTTTTAAGCGCCTTCTTGGCCTACGAATTCTAACTTCCAGTCTGGCTCTCGCTAGTGCGAAATTTACAACGGCATTTAATGCTCTCTATAGTCGGTTCTATTGAGTTGCCGGTATTATATATATCAATAAGGCTTCCGTTTCTTCTCTTCACAAGCGACGTGTGTGCGCTTGCTTGCTTCTTTTCTTTTTTTTTTGGTCAATCTCTGTATTCTCACTCAACTTTATATACATAATAATCCTTTGCGATCTGTTCTTCAAGACTCGAAGAATTCTCCCCTCTTGAAATGAAGACAAGATGAAGGTGATCGACTTGCCACCAAGAACATCAAAGTTTCTCACAGCAGATTCAAGGTCTGTCTCTCTCCCTCTCTCTCTCTCTCTCTCTCTCATATACACCTATATATATATATATATACACACACACATGTACTCCGTATAAGAATGAAGAATGAAGAACATAAAGTCATAAAGATTAAAAATCGAAGGCTATAGGTCTGTGATCAAAATTTTCTGTTTCTTGTTTATTCCTTTTCATCGTCGTTTCTTTTCGCGGTTTATCTGGGAATAAGTTACAGAAAGAGGGATTTACAGTCTGTTTGGATTGAAAGAGATGGGAAGAAGAGGAGAAAATTTTTACAATCTGCTTGTTTGGCAAACCAAAATAGGAGAGAAAGGGTGGGGTAGAGAAAGTGGGGATAAAAGAGTCCATAAATCTTACCAATATTGGAGAAATTTGGAGGGCAGGAGAAAAAACTAATAGACGTGATTTTACTATTTTATCCTTTTTTTCTTCTATTCAGCTTTTATTTATTTTTTTATGTAAGAGTAATATTAGAATTTACACCTTAAAATTTAATCTTCTCTTCTCTAATGAAAGTTATTCAATCGGGTTATTTAACTTTTTTTCCTATCTATTCAAATAAGGTAGAGAAAAAATCATTTAACTTTAATTTATCTTCTCTTTTCTTAATGAAATTCTTTTCTCTTCTGTCCAAGTCATTTGGTACATTTGAAATTCACTTTTTGTTTTGTTTTTATTTTTCTTCGATTTTTCCTGTATTGGGTGATTTTAGAGAAATCAACTTTGGAGGGATCATATTTATTTATTTAATTTTTAAAATAAAAAAGAATAAAAAATAAAACACACGTCTCGCATGCATTCTCCTTGCCATACATATAAATTTAATCTAAACACTTCTTTCAAAAGGATCTAATTTTTGAAAGAGTGATGATCTTCATAATTTCTGACATCTTCAAGATATTCAATTTGTGAAGAATTAGGTTAATCTATTTAAAATGAATCTATTGTATAGTTCCTAGTTAGAAATTCAAGAATTAATAGGAGAATCAAGGTGCCCAGATCATGATAAGTCTCATCCTTTATAGGAGAATACTAGAGTAAACCTTGGTTTAGGATCAAGGTGAATCCCATCCTCTTGAAGAATAGAGGTAACCATTATATGAGAATCATGTCTTCATTTGGAATAAGATGTACAATTTTATAGAGAAAAGTGGATCGCGATGATATACATCAATTTGGATAGTGTGTTATAATGAGATCATCCATCAAAAAAAATTGTGAGAGTAAATTGAATTAGATAATCTAATATATACTACTCTCTGTCTTACAAAGATATGCCTTATTTTCTTAAAAAGAAAAGTGAACATACCAAAATTCTAATTATATTAATACTTTTGTTTTTTAATTATTTTGTTTTAATTATATATAGAAGATATTTTTGGTAATGAATAATAATAGTATAAAAATTTAGGTATTAATAATTTTGCCTTGTCACTATTTTGTCAGCATGGAAATTGAGGATTTTTATCTTTGTTCTTAGCAAAATTTATAACACTTACAGTAGAATGATTGGTTGCATACATTAACACGTGTCATTTTGTTGTTATTTATTTTTATTTTTATATCCATTTTCCATTATTATTATTATTTTTAAAATAGTATAAAATTTTGGGAATTAATAAATCTTATCTTGTCAGTTCATGCAATGTTGACTTTGCAAGATTTAATGAGATTAGAGAAGTATATAGTAGGCAGAAGAGATGAAAGATTAACCCAAAAGTTTGAAAAAGAAAATCCAGAAATTTATTTAATTTGTTTAATTATTTAAGAAGTCATTGGCCAATAATTTACATCCAAAATAGTCAGCGACTCCGGCGGTTAGTTTCTTCATCCATATCCCCAAACCCTTTTTGAATATTCAAAGGATAGTACAATTAAAGATTTATATATATATATATAGTCATACATATATATCTCGCTTGAAATGAAGACGAATGTTCTATACCAGATTCTTCTTTCTTTCTTTCTCTCTCATCTGATAGAATGTCGATTAACAATGTATATCATCATATTATAACTAACACACACATATATATATATATATATAAAGAGAGAGAGAGACAGATAGAGAAAATTCTTTTGTTGTTGTAATTTCTTGGGAATTCTGACGTGATTTTCATTTCGGATTCATAACAAAATCGGTTTCCTGTTTGTTTGGGGGAGAAAATATTTAATTTCTTCGTTTATATATATATCTATATATGAATGAGGAGGAGCAGAGAGTAAATCGGTGGAAATCGTAGATTAGATGCGAGGTGTAGGGAGGGTCTTTGACCTTTGGAAAGCGAATGCCATGGAATTCCAGCATTTGATGCGGGGCGGGGTTGGTTTCCTAGAAAGAAGAAATTAGAGCATTTCTTATGCGCAAGTAAGCTTTCCCTACCAAGTGTCCACTACTGTTCAGTCATAAGCCCGTTTCCAAACAATTTACCTGCTCGGCGAGTAAACCACGTCGTCAGTCACGTGGAGGCTTTTCCTCAATATTCGCCAAGCATTTTCCTTATAAAATTACAAGAAAATTCGTCTTTTTGAAAGCCTGTCATCTTCTTTGAAACACAGTCCTTTTTCTCAAACCTTTTTTCTTCTTCTTCTTCTAATCTGATAAGACAACACTCAAACAAACAAAGAAAAAAAGTTTGACTAGTATGCCTTTTGCCATAAGGTATGAGCTGTACACTCTTCTACTGTTCTCCCATCTAATTTCAGTTTTGGAAAAGTGTTAAGAATTCAATTTACTTTTATCTTCATTTTTAGAGAAGTTTTTTTTATATTAAAAAGTGTATTGATAATTATTTGTTAATTTATTTTTTATTTTTTAAATTGCGTGCAACAAGTGACACACAGCTATGTGCCTATGTCATATTAATACATAGATTTTTAGAATTAAAAAGACACTTTAAATACAAATGGAGACAGAAATATTTGGGTTATGAATTAATTAAAGTGTTTAAACATCTTAATTGTCTTGTTAGAAAAATTAATTAGCTCATTGTAAGAATTCTGTCAATAAAATTCCTAGAATTTTTCTAAACCAAAAAAAAGTCCCACAGGTAGGATATGAGAGCTAGGTGGTGGCGGCAGCTTATGACTAAGTCGACCGACATTAGAAAGCAAATGGAGACAGGAATATTTGGGTTCGTATCTGGTGGACGACACGTACATATTTCATTATGCTGAATTGAAAAACGTTTTTAGGAAGAAAAAGTTTCTGTGTGAATATTTTCTGCCTTATGCCTAGCGGGTGCCATTTTCAAAATTGGCAACAGGAATTTGACTCCCAAGGATGGGCTGACGATAAAAAAACGGAAATAACGGACATAATATTTATAAGAAAATTATTTAATTTAACATAGCTTATACATATATATATATATATATATTACTGTGTGCCTATTGATATATGAGTATCGCATTATGCAGGAATTGAAGTGAGAATCTGGGGTTATTTTGTTTGAAATTCTCTTGGTTCAAAATGGCCTCAAATGCAACGGTTTCATGTCCAGCACTCATGAAGGCTACATCTAATGGGGTCTTCCAAGGGGATAACCCTCTTGATTATGCTCTCCCTCTTGCCATTTTACAGATATGCCTTGTGGTTGCACTCACTAGAATTCTTGCTATTCTTCTTAAGCCATTAAGACAACCTCGTGTGATTGCAGAGATTG
The DNA here is from genome assembly GCA_017140935.1 of Hamamelis virginiana. Taxonomy (NCBI): domain Eukaryota; kingdom Viridiplantae; phylum Streptophyta; class Magnoliopsida; order Saxifragales; family Hamamelidaceae; genus Hamamelis; species Hamamelis virginiana. Next base: position 671,484 of record JAESVK010000818.1, read on the forward strand.
TTGTAAGTTCTTTTTTTTTTACCCTTACTTTCTGTTTAATTTAATTTCAATTTTACATTAGAAAGATATAGGTCGAAATTATAGTGTTTTAGATGTAACATGATACCATGTCTTTTTTTTTTTTTTTTGCCCTCTTTAGTTCTCCAATCCATCTCAGCGCATGAAATTCTTCCCTTTATATGCTTCTGATTCTGATATTGGTTCATAGTTCATACATATATAGTCTCAGGTCTTTCAGAGCTTTTGATGGTATAATATTGAAAAGTGAACTGAAGAATATTCAAGTAAATGAAGGCTTTATTTGATGTTTCAGGAAAAGTAAAATTCTAGAAATCCTAATGAACTGTTGTTTAACAGTATGCCAGTGTAGGTATTTTGTTGATAACAATTTTCCATTTCTTTATGTTTTGTTTGGATCTTGGAAAAGCAGGAGAGGAACAAAATGGGTGGAAATTGTTTAGTAATGAATTCCTTTTTCAAAGCATTTTAAAACTTTTTCTTTCATTTCCCTCAACATTTCTGAGGTTTAAGCTTAATTAAAGTGATGGGAAATGGTTTCTTTTCTTTTTTTGGGATTCCATTTATCAGGAAATAGGCTGTAATACCAGCTTCATTTGCTTGTTTTATGTAATTTTTCCACTAATGTAGTATAGCAGTTGTACTGTCTCAATGATGAGCATCTTATCTGTCCGCACCTTTTCTTTCCCTAATTCAGTAGTTTTTGGAAAAAAATTACATGAAATTGTGATCGAGACTAAACAGAAAACATGCCTTCCTTATTAAACAGCATCAATACTCTTTTCTATTGAAGCAAATGAAGTTTATGAGATTTTCCAAACTCCATGGCTTTAAGTTATAAGCTGCTTTCATTATGTGGTTTAATTTTAATTTTTCTTTCAATGGATGAAATGTATATATGGAAAAATGTTCTGCTTGCATTTATACATAATAGATCCTTGAATTGACAGTTGCCAATTGAATGAAACATGTGACTCTGGTGGTTGTATTTTTGGGGCCCCTTGAGAACTCCTGTATGAGGTCCCTTGAATTGACATTTTTGTATTGAATATCACCTGATTTATATGCTATAGGCTCAAATGCTGCATCTTCATGTACAAGGAGTTTTAACTTGTGATCTTTTGGCAGGGAGGAATATTACTTGGCCCATCAGCTCTAGGTCGCAATAAAAACTATCTGGATGCAATTTTCCCATCCAAAAGCCTCACAGTGTTGGATACTCTAGCGAACCTTGGTCTTCTCTTCTTTCTCTTCCTGGTAGGCCTAGAACTAGATCCAAAATCCCTTCGTCGGACTGGAAAGAAAGCTCTTGGTGTTGCCATTGCTGGAATTAGCTTACCTTTTGTGCTAGGAATTGGTACGTCTTTTGTCCTCCGAGCAACCATTTCAAAGGGTGTGGATGGCCCCCCTTTTCTTGTATTCATGGGCGTAGCCCTCTCTATAACTGCCTTCCCTGTCTTAGCCCGTATCTTAGCTGAGCTCAAGCTTTTAACTACTGAGGTTGGCCGAATGGCAATGTCAGCAGCCGCAATCAATGATGTGGCTGCATGGATTCTACTCGCTCTCGCCATTGCCCTTTCTAGTTCTGGCAAATCTCCGCTCATCTCGTTATGGGTTCTTTTTTGTGGGTGTGGTTTTGTTATTTGTTGTATACTCATTGTCCCACCTATCTTCAAATGGATGGCACAGCGTTGCCCCGAGGGAGAGCCAGTGGATGAGATGTACATCTGTGCTACTTTGGCATCCGTTTTAGCAGCTGCGTTTGTCACTGATGCTATTGGAATTCATGCCCTGTTTGGAGCTTTTGTGTTTGGAATTCTCATCCCAAAAGAAGGTCCATTTGCAGGAGCTCTTGTGGAAAAAGTTGAGGATCTTGTATCTGGCCTTTTCCTTCCATTGTACTTCGT
>JAESVK010000818.1:703693-729577 GCA_017140935.1 Hamamelis virginiana
AAGATGGCATCGAAGGCGCCACTAATTCATTAAAATTATTGTCATAATTGGTGCAAGTTAAGAAGATAATTTTTTAGAAATTCCTTGTTGAATGCTTCCATTTTGAATTGTTACTCTTATTAATTTTTCATGTTACAAGTTACAACTTTACGCTACACCAACCTAAGTCAAGAAATTTCCTTTTTATTTTATGAAAAGGCCACTTAGGCACATGAACTATGCTGCCCAACCCCTAAATGATAGGTCCAGTTCCGTTGCTAAACAGAATTACAGATGTAGCATGACACTTTTATGAATTCTGGGCTAAACAGCCTAACAATTTTTACATTCTTTAATTTTTGTAGCTCTGATATTCTTTAACGACAAATTGATTTATCATGGTAGATTAGTCATGACATTTGTTTAAACGAATCGAGTTGTTGGGATCTAGTTGGAGTTTGACTTATTTTTCTTACAAGTAAATCTAAATAAATTTTTTTTTTATTGAGATTATAAAAAAGAGGAAGGCTGGATACCAGCCACATCATTTGGGACAAATTTTTTAGAATAATTTTGGGATGTATAACATTTTCCTAATTTGATTATCAACAATTCTATGTCACCCGACACTTCTAACCTGAAATTAAAAACTACCCTGATGTGTTGTGATTTGAGTGATGTGTAAGAAAGAGGGAAGCAGTTTGAGAGGAGAGACATCACCACGTATTCAAAGCAGGATACATCTGGGTGATTTTTAATTTCGGGTTAAAGTGTCCGGTGCTATTGTATTTTTCTTTGACTATGTAAGTATTAATGATCTTATTTAACTAAATTAGAGCTTGATTCGATAAATTAACGACTTTAAAAATGAGATTTGAACCTGACTTATTTATCTTAAGAGCCGGCTTAATTATCTTATAAAGCTAACACAAATAAACTTTTCATATGGAGCCAATCTACAATGACTTGATTTGTCTTACATCGATCTTTAATCTCTTGGAGTGAACTGTGAAGTACAGTTTTGGGTTCATTTAAAATGAAAAAAAAAAAAAGAAAATGCCTGAAGCCCAACCCATTTTGAAAGCTGAAGCCCAAAATAGCCCTTTGAAAATTGAAACTTAGATATAGCATTTTGTAATGAATATTCTAAGAAAGCGGCAAGACGAAAAAGTTCAAAGCAGATAAACGATAAAAAGGTCGTGGCGCTACATTCACACAGAGCACTGAGATGGCCTATCTATCGCTCATCAACACTATCACTTCGAAGGAACCTGCGGCTGACAGGCAGAGAGAACAGGGGCAGAGACAGAGCGTTTGCTCTTTTAGAGAGAGTGTGTGTGCGCGCGCGCGCCTGTGTTTTAGAGAGAGAAAATGCGAACTTTAACACTCTCAGAGAGCGTGTTGAGTACACAGTCACTGCAATCATTTCCTCCTATACCTCTCAAATCCTTCAACTCTTGTTTACTTTCTTTGAATTCTCTTCCCAAGAAGCAGAATTCCAAGCTTTCCCGCCGGAATCCGAGTCTCATTCTCTCGAGGTAATTTCATTCTGTTACATTGTTTGGTTCTCGTGGGAAAAGATGAGAGAAAATGAGAAGAAGAAAATGCTTAAAGATTGGGTTTTGATTCATAATTTTTATAAAAAAAAAAAAAGTGTAAAGAAAAATCACAGTTCATATAAATAGCAATACTCTTCTTTTCTTATTAGAAACTAGAAAGTGCAGTTTCAATTGAACTTTTACCGTAACAATCTCTTATCAAAGTAAAGAACGAACTGAATAAATAAGAAATTTTTTTTGCAGGTATTCTAGACAATGGTCTGAGGAGTGGTTTGGGAACTTTCTAGGAACAGCTTCTTCCAATTCACATGGCATGGTTAGTTGTCTTAATGCCCATATATATATTCATTGTAAATTGTTAGACATTGTCTTAAAGAATTGAATTTTCTTTTTCTTTTTTGAAATGATACAATGTTCAAACAAATTCCTACATTGATTTTGTAATTGAATAGTTGCTACTTCATTCTTCACTTCAGTATACTTGAGAGAGGCCTTTTTGTTTAGTTATTTATTTGATGTTTTGGTGTCGGGAGAGAGGTTAATCAATGCTTAATATGAGACTTTGTTTTATAAAAATAATAGTAATGATAAATTTTTGAATGAATACAACTACTGTCCAACAAAGTTGTTCAGCAAAGTACAATCAAGAAATGTGACACACATCTATATGGGTCTCTTGAGGGAAATCTGTGCTGCAATTAGCCTGATACGACGATCTTAATTGTCCATCTTTGTTATATTTTCTAAGCAATTCAATTCGTCTTTCTGTTATATGTATTTATATATGTATGTTGTACACACACACACACAAAATATGATTGAATGGGTTGAAACTGTAAGTTGATTGATTCGAAAATTTGGTTTTGAAGCCTGCCAGACTGTCAAATAATTGTTCCACCATTATCTTGCATGGTCATCCCACAGACGGCTACTATTCGTATTTTGGAGTTGAAATTCTAAATTCTACTGAAAGTGCACATACATACGCTCTGTTGCAGCCTCTAGATGCTTTCAGCTGGACATGCTCCGACTCCAAACATGCCTCATTTGACAAATAGCTCCGAATTTTGATTGATCCTTTGACTCCATGTGTTTATCTTTGTAGTATTTATTTCTTTATCAAAAATTGTATTAGTTCTCTCTATTGGTTGCATGTGAGGTTTGTTGGTTTCACATACTTACTTCGGAAGCTGACTTGTTATATTAATTTATATGTTTGCTATGCACTACATTGGTGATATGTGTCAACCTTGTTTTCTTAGCATGTATGCTTATAGGACATGTCACCTCTTGTGGCAGGAGTTCAGGTTTGATTGTAAGAGTTCTAAAGCAACTAAAGAAATGATGAGTGATCTGGATGACTGTGGTGTTTTAAAGAAATCGCCTGCAAAGAAAAACTCAAGAAGGGAATTTGACATAGGAACAAATATCTCAGTTTCTAAGACATCACATGGTAGTTTGCTGAAGTTTATGCTGCTCTTTGGGCTGCTCACATTTGAAGGCTCTCGACAGGCAGTGGCTGGTTCAGATTTTGCTAGTGGGTTGCAGTCAATTTCTTATTTAGGGGACCTTGGTGATATTAGCACAGGTTTTGCTTCAGTTAGGAAAATCTCCCTGTAACTCTATAACTAGCATTTTTTTGTCATTGTAGGTGAGGCTTAAATTGAAACTACACAGATGTAGAAGTGACCCTTCTTTTAAGATTTCGAAACTTATTTGTTCTATATTTCCCCTAAATCATGAGTTCCATGGCATGAGACATTTTCTTGCATTGAGAGAACTAGCACTATCCATCAGCATGCAGTTAAGTCATGCTTTTAAGTGAAATTAAAGAAAGCTAAGGTGAAAATCTTAATCATGCCATTCTTAAGTAATCGAGCCAAATTTAGAATAATATGTTGTTTTCACCATTCTTGGATTTACTGTTCTTTACTCTTAGGCTGAAAGAATTCAATTTTGATTTCATCTATCATAGCATTAGTTACTTGCTCATATTCCCAACCTTGCCAACTGATTTCAAAAAGAAATGCAATATTAATATCATTCTTTTTTTGTGTATATGTAGTAATATCACCTTTACCTGTTACACATTTTATACATGCATACATACATACATACATACATACATACTAAAATCATGATCGTAATTCTTTCTGGTGCAGGCATTCTTGCTGATATTTTTCTCTGAACTGGGGGACAAGACCTTTTTTATAGCAGTAAGAGTAAACCTATCAAAAGTTTATAAGTTCATTAATAGTGAAATACAATCTGTTAAATGAGCTTGTGGACATATTATTTCTGAACTTGGTGAACTTTTACATGTGAGTATGCATGCATTAGATATATTAGTTGTTTTCTACATGCTCAACCTTTCATCTTTATTCTTACCAGGAGAATTAGGTGACTCCTTTTTCTTCATTCACAAACTTTAATCTGTATTTCTTACCAAGAGTATTAGCTTGACCCTTTTCATTGTTTATTGATTGTATATATCAATCCTTCTCCATTTCTTTTAGTTGATTGTCTTCTCCAACTTATCGATTTACATTGTCTTTAATATATTTTTATGGTATTATATCTTTCTTTTTTTTTTTAATCAAGATAGAGCATGTTGATTTCTCCTAATTTGAATGTTTGATATCTTGAGCAGGCACTTCTGGCAGCTAGAAACTCTGCTGCTGTTGTCTTCATTGGGACCTATGGTGCACTAGCGTACGTTATTCTGTTTGTGCATGGTGACTTAGATGTCTTTTGCATTCTATACTTTCTGTTAATAATGTTTCTCTAGGTATATAGTGTATACGATTAATTACTGTAAGGTACTCTCTGGAGTGTAAAGACCACTGGATTGCCAAAGGTAAGAGGATATAAGTAAGCAACTTCCTCTACCTTACAACATAGGATGAAAACATTAGTAAGTGTGACAAGTCAGTAAGAACATAATTCCTCACATGGATATTTAATGATGCATTTCAAACTGCTGGTGATGCAGACCAGTCTGGATAATACTTCATGAGGTAGATATTAATGATGCAATCGATTCTTTCATCAAGAGAATTTTTTAGTTCTTATGATGAAAGCATCACAAAGTTTTACATTCACAATATCAAATCAACACCTCATAGAAGCTGGTGTCTGTCTTCAAGTAAAGGACAAGTGATTCTACATTCATAACAAAATTTATCCGGTTGTCTTTCAAAACATAGATGGAAAATTTATGATCCCTGTAATCATACGGTTTCTATATTTCATGGACAGGGCAATGACTATCATATCTGTTGTTCTTGGGCGAACTTTTCACTATGTCGATGACATCCTTCCTTTCAGGTACTTTCCTGGAGATTCTTGTGTGATATACAAACTCATGAACTTTGGATTTATATATTGGAAGACTGGTTGTGGATTTTTCTTAAATGGAATGCTATTAAACCCGGTGAACATGCAGATAGATTAGAGACATCATTTAATTAGTCTCACGCAGCATATCTGATACATAAGACTTGAAGCAATCAGATGATTGTAACCTTCTATTATGCAAAATTTTTCGAGATCAGGGATAAAATTTCTTAATAACTTCCTTGAACAGTCGAATTTCTTGGACAGTACTGCTTTCTTGACATTATAATTTTTTGTGGCTGGAATTGCTTAAGGATGCCCATAGAACCCATCACCCTCTATGTATGCTGTTGGTAGACTATCCTTAGTGACTATAACAATCCCTGGATTTCCTATTCAGTAAAAATGAAGGGTATCTTGCCTATCTTTTCTTTACTTAAGAATGATTCTGTTAGTTTGTCGACTGTTGATAATATGTTGTACTGATTCGCAGATTTGGTGAGACCGATTTGCCTGTTGATGATATTGCTGCAGTTTTCCTTCTGGTAACTTTAATCTTACAATTTTTAGCTGGTGGGAATGAATTACAATACACAAAAACATGCAAATTTTATCATGTGTATAATGGTGCAAACTCATAAAATCTATCAACTCTGTTCTTGATAGAAATAAGCATTACAAATGTAGTAATTTTAACTACTCGCAGGTGTATTTTGGGGTTTCAACCTTGATTGACGCCACCTCAAGTGATGGTCTAAAGGCAGAAGAAGAACAGAAGGAGGTGAATTTTCCATTTTGTTGTATGATCTATTAGACTTAATGTGGCATGAAAAGTCAGACGTCAATTATGGCCATTTTTTTATATAAAAAAGGTTCTGTTTATGAGAAAATAATTTCATATGCTATGGGAATAATCAAATTGCTAATTTTTTTTTTGCATCTGTTTTTGTTCTTTTAATAAGGTATACATGATTCATCTTTATGTATCTACCAGCTTACTTATCAAGCTTTATAATTTGTCATCAATCAAAAACATATATTGCTATTATTATTATTATTATTATTGTTATTATCATCATCATCATCATCGTCATGCGCACTATCTTGTGATAGACTCATCATTTATTTGAAAGCATGTATTTTATGGAGTTGAAAACAGCTCAGGAGTTGACCCAGTTTAAAGTACAGTGTGGAACCATATGTATTTTGTTTGTTTTATTGGTTGTTATTTTTATATTCAATTAAAATACTAAGGTTTCTAAATGACTCCTCAACCTATGAGATGTTCTTGGTTTTACCTTCTGTCCATCTCCTTCTATTTCGTTTTCTTTTTCGCTTTAATTGCATTGTGATGTTCCTCAGTGTGATTAGTTCATGGTAAGAGTTATTTTGAACTACACGTGTCATTTGCATTCCAGGCTGAGCTGGCAGTTTCAGAATTCTCAGGAAATGGTGCAGGGATTTTAGCTGCTGCTAACACTGTCATTAGCACTTTCCTACTCGTTTTTGTTGCTGAATGGGGTGACAAATCATTTTTCTCTACAGTAGGTGAGTGGCAAGACTGAAAGACCATACTTATTTGATTGTTTGACTGATAATTTGGAATATTCAAATACTATGAAAAACAGAATGAACTCATGTCAAATTCTATGTAAAAGTGAAACACAATTGAATGAATTTGTTCTCGTGGAGTATTTGAAGGCACACTCATATTTTTGCTGTCCATCCAACGTACGTTTTCTGATTGGCTGGAAATGCAACATTCAGATGGCTGGGGAAATTGGATCTGGATTACATTATTCATTTGCCATGAAAACTGAGGATACGAAAAGAAACCCAAATTTTATTTGGTGTTTTGGTTTCTCCAAAAAAAGTTAAAACTCACCTCAATTGAGCCAAATAGTTGTTTTGGGATCAGTTGAGTGGAGGCTTTTGTTTTCACACTTTCTCAGGCCCCAAATGAAGAAAAAACAAAGATCCAATATAATATAATATAATATATATTCATAAATTTCATGACAACTAAATGGAGCAAGTGGATTTCTATGTGGGACTTACTGACACATCAGGAAGGTCCCAGTCTCCTCATCCTGATGCAAGTGTTACTCATGTTCTATTTACTAACACAATTATCCATTTTTTATGCAGCACTTGCTGCAGCCTCTTCACCTCTTGGAGTCATTGGGGGAGCACTAGCTGGTCACGGTGTTGCAACTTTGGTAACTTTAAATCTTGAAATATAACCTAAACTTTGGTCTGCAGTCAGCAAGTAGGAGCTTTTATGTCAAAATATGTTTGTTTATTTCAAATTAAATTGGATTGTGCAAGATACACTTAAATTAGAAGTTGCTACCGCATGCAATATGTACAAATTACAAGTTGATTTATATTTTGGAAGTTTCTCTTAGAACCAAACAATTTTGATGATGTGGAGACCTGTGATTGGAGGATTCAAAACAAGGTTCTGCAGGTCAACTGCAAAGAATCGATATTCAACTTAGCTAACTTAAATTGTTTAATTCCTTTGTAAATTTGATTAAGTTCTCCATTTTTATTTAGGTACCATTTGGATTTGTTTTCTATAAGTACTTGTTTGCATTTTTAAAAATTTGCAATACATAATTTCTTAGAAAAATTTAAAAAAAGGAAATAAGTACTTATAAAAAACAAATTCAAACGGTGCCTTATTTTCGAACATGCTATCAATTAATGGCCCTGATCTATTTTACTGATTCTTTTTGTGCAGCTTGCCGTATTAGGAGGTTCTTTACTTGGGACATTCTTATCAGAGAAGGTGAGTTTTAACTATCAAATTTCCATTTTCTGGAACACATCCTCGGAATGATATCAAACATACAATCCATTACTTGATACTGTGAGAGAAATAAATTTCTTCTCTCACGGATACCTTGGAGTCCTCTCTTGCATGCAATACCCAAGTCAGGCAAGGGGGATTAGAAAAAGCTGGCATCCCATGTCCTGATGATGGGGTAGAAACAAGCTAAATTATTTGAAAATTTATGAACAATTTCAACTTTTGTAAATGCATGAGGCTTGAGACTTAATATGATGGAGGTAGAAAGTGTCATTAAAGATATCCCAGAATGCACCAGAATTAGTTATTACTTACAGCTTCAAATGTTCCAAAATTTTATTACTTACAGCTTTCATATTCCTTACCACTCCTTTCCCTAGGCAAACCCAATAATTCATGAATTGTTCCAAAATTTGTGAAGCATATGTTTGTTTAGAAAAACCTACCAAAAAGAATTTGTTCCATTGGAAACACTTTTGAGGCTAGTTACCACCATATGGAATCCAGCAGCAGATTTCTTTTTGGTAGAGAACTACAAGTTCAATGAATGTAACCATGAAAAGGAACTAGGTAACTATTAAAGTGAGTCAGCAACATAACATGATAATTTTCTCTAAAGAAGCCTATTAGTTGATTCTTCACTTTCAGGCAACCAGATTAATTTTGACTTATGAGACAACCCCAGTTGGAACCACCAAACAGAGGCTCTAGATGTATGGGTGTTTTTTCTTTCTTTTCTTTCTTTTTTTAGGGGGAGAGGGGGTAGGGCTGTCGGGATTATAATTGGCTATGTGCATTTGTAGGACAACTTGTTCTTACCCTTCTTGACACCGTTGCTCACACCTTTGTCGCCACTATTTTAGAATGTTTAAGCACTTAAGCCTAATAATTCTTGGAGATAACTCATACTGCAAGAAAATTTTTACTTATTATTCTTTTTCCTTGTGTTCCTTGTACAGGTTATTGCCTACATTGGAGGTTCTTTGTTTCTTGTCTTTGCTGTGGTAACATTGATTGAGATAGTGAGCTAGAGGCTAGAGAACAGCTATATCTTCTTCGTCATCAAGGGTAGAAAATGTAGGATTCCATTAATTCATTGAACCAGCATGTTCTTCCTTGGTTCTGTACACATAAAAGAAGAATTATGTTAGGCAAAGGAAGGATATTTAGTTTTGTTATTCGAAATTCTCATTGCGATAACTGCCAGGGATTCATTATTTGATTATAGATCAAGCTAAATGTAATCCTGAGCTTAACATATTATTCAGTTGGTGGTTGCAGCAGATTTTTTAGCAATCTAAAGCATTATTCTATACTTGAACATGTTGCAACCTTTTTTAATCACTTCAACTGAAGTGATTAAAAAAGGTCTGGTCATAAAATAACTAGAGGGTTGAATTATTTCCGGGCAAAGTCGGCTTCGAATTCACGCGTTTTTTACTGTTAAGAGCATCATCTTTATGCAGTATTATTGAAAGTAGTGTCAACAGTCAAAGCCCAATGACCATACTTGAAAGCAAGTATTTATTATTTTATTTTTTAATCATTGGTATTATTGCTTATTTATTCTATGTGATTGGGTAGAATAGAACCAATTAAATATTGAAATATTGGAAGAAAACATGATTCTATTATGTTTTCTCTCATGGATTTAGGTTGCAGGGTATGAAGGTGTAGACCACTTGGGTTTAGCCTGATTTCAGATGTTTAATGACATATCTCCTTTGTTGAAAGGAAAAGGTTTCGGGTTGGAGCTACAAATTATTATTTTTTCAATATTAAGGAGATTTGGGGTAGCAGTAGCTTGGTTATATATATATATATATATAGTCTTTCTATTATAAGGTGCACCTTACGTAACTTTATCTTACTCAAAGTTTCGTAAGGTGACCGCAATAGGGCCAAATGCATAGCATATTTTAAAAAATTGACCGTTGGGACTAGATAAATTGCTTATCAATTTCATGTTTACCAAAAATTACAGTTATCCAACGGTTGGTTTATGAAAAAACTTATTAGGAAAAAATGGTGATATTTTGAAGAACACAAATATCACAATTTTTTACAGTGTGATATGTCAGAAACTGATCGTTAAATTATTGTGATTTTTGGTGAACATGAAATTGATAAGTGGTTCATCTAATCTAGCGGTCAGTTTTTTAAAATATGCTCTGCATTTGACCCTATTGCGGTCACCTTACTCAATTTTGCGTAAGGTGCAACTTGTATTAGAAGGACTGTATTTTAATATTAAAATATATATTTTTTTAATTTCAATATTAGGGTTTTAATATATATATTTTTCCCTATACTCGAAACGAAAAAAAAATTAAAAAAATTGCTTTGAAAAAGGGGAAATGAGTGGGAATTGAGAGTAAAGGAGTGATAAATGGGATTAAATGGAGAGTATGAGTCAGAACAGAGCAATATGGCCCAAAAGCCGCGGCATTTACACCGCAGCAGAGGATATTCCTTTTATTTCTTTTTATTTTGTATTTAAAAATAAATAAACAAACAAACAAATCGAGATAATTGATGCCTACACATCAAGTCTGGAGATTGAGAAAGAGGTGGCAGAATCGGGAGGCGTGGCACAGTATAGCCCAACCATCAAGAGCTTTTACGTAGGAGGAATCAATGAGCCTTGACTCCAAAGATGATTGTTGAAGCTGACAAGTCCCACTGCTTGGCTTGCGCCCTTTTTTCATTGATCCCTTGTTTCTTTTTCTTTGCCTCCCCCCACCATCCGCCATTGTCCTCACTTCGTACCTTTGCTTATTTGTTCCATTCACTGCTCCACTCTTCTCTCTCTCTCCATTACTCCTTCCATTATGAAATAATTTATAACTATGACTACTGCTACACATGTACCAGTAAAGTTTCTTGATAGTTGCACTAGGTTCGAATTTTCCGCTTTCATCAAGATTGAAAGGATTTAAGAGAAATAAAAGAATTACTTTTAGTGCCAGACAATAGAAATTTACTTTTACTTCAAATTTTTTTTTTTTTTTACAATAATACAGTTTTAATAATCTCATCAAAAGATTACAGGATGGAATTCATCCATGTATTCCCACAAAACACAGGGATGGAATCTTTATGCATAATTACTTCTGTTTGGATAAAGTTTTTACTACCTGTTTTTTACTTTTCAAAATAAAAGGATGAAAATTTTGAGTGTGAAAAATTTGATAGTTACTTTAAAAAGTTGAGATAGTAAAAAATTCTTACTTCCACAATTTTTATAAGTAACTATAAAAATTTTGTACTATAAAAAATATAAAATTCTTTTATTTTTTTACTTTTAAAAGTAAAAAAACAGAAAGTAAAAATTTTATGCTCAATAATGAATATCGATTTATGTCTATATATTTTCACTCAAAATTATTATTATTTTTTTTTAAGTGACGACATAGGGCGGCGGGTGACTTTTCATAATATGAATTAAATAAGGGCAAATCATATGGGGGCCCATGACAGACATGTTCGAGATCGGTGAGCTTATCCGCACAGAAGACAAAACATGCAATATATTAATTATAAATAAAATACTTCAATATAATATTTTTGTGAAATGTCACGTGCACGAAACACTGCACATGAGATTAAAGAAGCAGAATATAAAAGCGCATATTCATTTATTCTCCAATGAAATTTTAGAAAGGCAGGTGAAATCACGTCGGCCTGTCCACTAACGTGTCCTAGCCCCCACGGGTGAAAAAGTAAGTATTAATATAATTAATAAATAGGTTTTATACCAATAATACCCTTAAATAAAATGACTATAGTAATAGATTCTTATAATTTTTTGTGATATATGAATACGTAGTATTAGTTCGTAAAAAGATATAATTGTCCATATATGAATTTATTCTATATTTGATATTTACCAAATATTTTATAAATATTCATATCTAAATTTCTAAAATCTTACCTCTATTTTAATAATTTTAAAATTTCAAATTTTGATTTTGCTATCTATACAAAATTTTCGGATAGTAGAATCATTTAAAAAAAAATATAAATATATTTAGCTTTGAAGTGTTCTAGTCAGCAAATGCTGACTTTAACTAAAGTCAGCAAAAAACACAAGTCATTGGATTCCCATTCACTTAATTGATGATTCATCTCAAGATTCCAATCCAAAGGTTTGTATTATTTGCTTACTTTAGCTTAAAGTCAGCAAATACTCACTAGAACATTTTTCTCACTAATATAACTCAAATATATATTTACTAACTAAAAATGAACATATTACATTATATGTATATATGTGTATATGTAAAATGAAATATATAATGATAATATACTTTCAGATATATATATATATATATATGTCAAAATCTATGGCTGAAAAAATATGAAACGTAGAGAATCTATTCTTTGACTTTATGCAGATAGAAATTTGACCTTTAAACATATGAGAAAAATCAGGTGGGGCTGCGCTCGTCTGTGCACCACTCTTTTTTATGGGGTTTTTTTTAGCTTTTTGCCTGTTTTTGAGTAAAGTTATAAAGAACACTCATCTTTGTTCCGGCAGCAGGAATTAAGAAAACGACGTAGCTATGAGATATTTCCATGGGTAAAGCTGTGGTGGTACGTCTTTGTGTTATACAGTGATAGATACTCCAAAGTTCAAAACAATGAAGGGTCTTAAATCCTTTTAGAGGGGTGATGGTGCTTAATTTCATAGAACCAACCACTAATTTGATTGAATCTAAACCATAAGCTAGCATTCATTAAATTTGTTGGTCTTTTCATTTATCTTTATTTAATTTATTATTATTAAATTTCAAAATTATTCATATCGCTACTCTATAGAAAAAAAAAATACTACTTTCAGTATGATGTATCACTTCTCTCATACATACATATACAAATGTACGGGATTTTTAGCCCCCCAAAAAAAAATGAGGATTATAACCGTACAAGTTCCTAGCATAAATGTTTTATACCAGTCACTAGGTCCAAAAGTCATTTTAACATAACAAATAGATAAAAGAATTTGAAAATTTCAAGACCCTCGTGGTATAAGATTAGATATCGTGATATAAATATCTAAATTCAAGGACTTTTAATTAATTTTCTAAAAAAATAAGTGATGAAACTTGTTTTATGTAATGTGAGGTATATCCTCATTCCTGAAAATATAAATATATAACAAAATTTATATAAAAAATTTTAAAAGATGCTATTAATCCTCGACAACTATTCCCACATGTGTAAATGTTTTAATTTAGTGACGATAATAATAACAGCAATACCAAAAAAATTCTATAAAAAAAGTACCGTAAATGAATATATTCAAACCTTTAATTTATTATCAATAATAGAATTTGCTAAAACAGAGAAATACAGAATCATATGTAATTTTGTGCCTGACGTACCATTTTAGGACATATAGCATTTTTCTAATAATAAGCTTAACTTTGATTTTCCTTTTGATTTGTACCAAAAAAAAAAAAGGTAATTCTCCTTCTGACTTAGACTTAGAATAGAAAGAAACATTGATATTGTACCCTTTAAGAATGTGTGTGAATCACTCCTTAAAAATCAAGTCATGTTAGTTTCAATGAATAAATGCAAGTCAAACTCAACAAATATGGATGGTCCTGCTTATAGAATCTGATCTGCTGTCCCACCTACAGTTACAAATTACATGGGAGAACTATTCCATGCTTATTCTACACTACTGTCCATGCGAAAACCATAAAAAAAAAAAAAAAAAAAAAAAAAAAGACCAAAACCTAACAAATCTGCTCACCGCGGAGTCGTGGGTCCCGTAACACTCTGAGAGCATGAAAAAATTCCATATTTTTTTAAGCATATGCGAACGAAAATGCAATTTCTTTCATATATTTTGATATTTATATTTACATCTTATTTTTAAAATATTATTTTAAGTTGAATATTTTAACAAATTGACTGTTAAATTAGATACTTTTCTTATGATTGTCGCGTATGAAAAAAAATCGAAGTGATCCAAAATATTGTCTTAACTAGATAAGTTTTTTCCTGTAATCTTTAAATATTATTTTTATTATTGTAAACCATATATAGATGAAAAAATATATATAAAATAAGAGATTAAAATAGCTTTGTCTTAAAATAAAATTGTAAAACCAAAATTTCTAGTATTATTCAAAATATGAAGTTCATACCTCAAACAATATGTTTGTATGTTTAAGATAATTAAGTTAACTACCTATGTAATCCTTAACGGACTGTATTTAAGAAATCGGTGGTCCGATTACTATACTTTTCAGCATGTCTGTCATACATAGAAAAAATATTAAATCAAACCGTCAATTTTTCAAAATACCTATTTTACATTAGCCAAAAAGCTAAATCATCATATAAGGAAGCCCTCCTAGGAATGGCACTGATTAAGTTAACACTAATTATATGAATTTTTTGTTTAATAATTTAAATAAATTAAAAAAAGAAAAAAAAATGCGAGGACAGTGATGTCATTTCACTTCCAGCATGAAAAATACCGCAGCAGTGAGACCCCCAAGGTAGACAGTAGAGAGCATCGAGGAGTTATGCCACGAGACGCGTGGACTTCCATCTCGGATCCATCATCATTTCCCTGTGATTGGAAAAATATTAGCCACGCACTAACGAAGTGCGTGGTATAAGACCTGACATTTCCAATATAGAGAGATAAGCTGCTGTTGTGGCGTTGAAGTAGAGAAACCAGCCGTTGTGATAATGCAACTGCCTTGCAATGGCGGGGCCCACGGTTTCAGTCGTTTTTCAGAAGAAGCAGCGCGTGGGGCCCAGAAGCCGGAGCACCAAGAGCGGTGACGAGCCGCTGCCGACTCGATGAAAAACATCATATCATGTTGACGTGTCAGACTATCCGTGTTGTGTTGGCCGCTGGGTTCCACCGCCCCGATTTCGCATCGCCACGCCAAGCGACTTCTTGAGTCTTGACCTTCCAGTTCCTGAAGCAACCTCGAACCGCTTTTGGTTTTTTGTCCGGTGAATCCTCCTACTGTTTGATAAAGTTATCACTTTTTTTTTTAAATAAAAAAATAAAAAAAATTCATATAGTTAAACTTAAATCCGCTTTTGGAGTAATTTTAGCAAAATATAGAGCTATTTCCAGTGTAGCGAATATTCATAAAATAACTTTTGCGAATCCGGATCCTCTGTTTGGACTTGGGTATGCTTGGGTGATGTGTCTGCTTACTAAAAATACTTTTTTAACATTAAGATTGATGATTTATTTGATTTTTCATGTTATTTGAATGGTTTTATTTATATTATATATAGAAATGTTTTAAAAAGTGTAATGTGCTTCGAAGCAAGGTGATATCATTCATTCATTTATACTTTAAAAGATAAAATTAATTTGTTCAATACTTGCTAGTATTAGAACTTTAAATGAATAAGGGACAAGAATTGAAAGTATTAATATATCATGTTTGGTAAGTGGGAAATGAGGTCTAAATAGGGTAATTCTGTTCATATCCTATATCTTTATAACAAAATAGAAAAATATCTTTTACACAACATAATAATATTATATACCAAACGTTGGATACAAATTATTTAACCATTTCCAGCATTATATTCGAATAGTATACAAAACCCAAACAAGAGATTAATAGGGATAAGTATAAGTATATAATTATCCAATAAGAAAGCTCATCCAACCTAATTCTATAAAATCGGGTCTTTTAATTTGCTGTGTCAAATAAGACTAAAGTAAATTGAAAATCATAAAACATTACCAAATGAGATTGAGATTCATTAAAATTTTTAGTAAATACCGAGATGTATCAAAATTTTAATTATTGATTATTCCATTTCGAGGTTTTAGTTATCATTAGATTGTTATTGAGGAAATGTGGCCTAGAATTTCATCCCAATACTATTTCTTCACAAAATACAATGACCTGTAATACGAGCAATATAAATATAAATATAATGCATTTTTTTTTTATTTTCTCGGTTTTCAAATCTGCCTTTGGATGCAATTATTAAAAATTTTAATTTCCATCTTTAGTATTTTAGAGTACAAAACGATGCAATTATTAAAAATTAAAATTTCCCTCGTGAGTATTTTGAAGTACAAAAATTAACTCGTTCGATGCTTACCAAAGTTTTCAAAAATTAAATAACATAAACCAGCACAAGAACAAGAAAAAAAAAGAATACAAAGCACTACCGAACAAGCATAGAAATCAGTTAAAATTTGAAGTATCAATCACAATGTTATAAATTTTTTTTAATTATTATATTGACATCCACCAAGCATAGAGCAAAGTTGTATATTTGTCTTTTACTTTTCTTCCTCCATTTTATCCCAAAACACTTTGGTTTTCTTTTGGGAAAATTCAACACACTTTGATCAGACATCTCTAAAACGACAAAAAATAAAAATTACATGGCATTAAACCCTTTCTCCCCTTGCCATCCAGGTTCCTAATTGAAACCCCTAGTTAAGCTTAACGTGCCCTCGTTTCTTTCTAGCGTGCGCTTTTTAATTATTTTTTTTATAGGGATTTTTTGGCAAACTTAAAATTATTGTCAGCTAAGGATATGTCTGCTTAGCTTTTATTCAATACTGTTTGGTAAGTGTATTATTTATACAAATTAGTTTAATCATGTTCAGAAAATAAAATACATACACAATTTTTTTCAAATCAATTTATCTGATTTACATAAAAATGACATAGCATCCAACTTTCAAAGTTTTCAAACATGCCCTTAAAATATTTTTTTACTCATATTTCCACCCTTTTCGGCCCTCGTCTCTCTCTCTCTCTTCATTTTTATTAATCTTTCCTCAACACACTCTGCCTCCGCCCTGTCTTATTTCGTGCCGGCGCTCTCTCAGCCCTAAGCTCTCTCTCTCTCTCTCTCTCTCTCTCTCTCACTCAGTATATATATATCCCATGACTTCCGTCTCCTTTCTTCTCTTTTCCTCTTCTCTCCTTTATGTACTGATCAGATCAAATCAAGCTTGAAGGTAATACTCTTAACCTGTCGCTCTAATATCAAAATCCGGGGCTCTATGCTCGAATTTTTCTTTTAATTTGTGGAGTTTTGAACTCGCTTATTCCGAAATCTCTCTAATTCAGGTTCAGTTGATTACTAGCCCTCTTCTCGCTCGATTTTAAATATCCTTTTTTTATTTTTATTTTTTTTTTTAAATTTAATATATTATATTAGACTTTATTTTCTGGCAATTTCTTCTGATTTGGCTTGATTTTATTGAATTTTTGGATAAAACTGTCTGAATCTGGTGCAATTGAGCTCCGGCGAGCATGCGCTTCTTTAAGCATGATATGAATATGTTTATTTTTTTCAAATTTTTTATTGGTTCGTGAATCTGTAATTTATATTTCTTTTATTATTATTATTATTTTTTTAACTTTCTGATTGGTTGCTGAGAATATTAGGGAAAATAAAATAAAATCGAATTTTGAATCTTAGGTTTTATGTTGTTTGGCTAGCTATTTAATTATGTGTTAGGCCGAACTGATGAGCGGGGAGTTCTGTTTTAACGGGTTCCAAAAGATAAAAATTGTAAAAATCGAGGTTTCGTTTTCCTTTCTTTGTTTCACTACATTTTCTCAGCAGTCAAACGAGCTTTTCTGTGTTAATTTTTTCCTTTCCATTTCGATAATTCTGATATCGATTTACCTTTTTGTTTTCTATTTCTTCCTTATTTTCTTTTGCTGACAGTGAATTTGTCTTCAATTTTCTTCTTTAATTCTATGGTTAAGTTTGTGGCTAATTTGTCATCTCATAGCTGTTATCCTGTCTACAAAGTTAATATGTGCTTATATAAATTCGAACTTTGAAGATGCTTTGACGTTCATTCGACTTCAGCGTAGTAGTGTGTGTTTTTCTGTTCTGACTTGTTCTGTTCTTGAATATTTATTTAATTTCTGAATATATGCGTGGCTTAATCTGATTTGTTTTATTTCGGTGAGTATGTGTTTTTCCAATATTCGATTTTAGCATTGCTTTTGCTCCATGTTTCTGTCATTAAATTTTCATCTACTCAATTCTGTATGAGTTTGTTCGTTTTACTTTTGATGTTTATATTTATGGATCTGTTAATTTCTATTTCATTTTTATATTTCTTTTACCTTTTGTTTGGTTACCGACAAATTGAGGAATGGAAATTTGAAGTCTTATAGTATATGCTTTTTTGGCTCGTAAGAATAAGTAAATACTGACTTAAAGAAATCAATTATTTGTACAAGATGTACTTCTTGAGTTAAAATTTTCATTTTTCCAGGAACAAAACTATTGTAAATATAAAGTTTTAACTTTGTTTTTTCTTGTTTCTAGTTTTTCAGTGACCAAACAAAGCCTTAGTAATTTTTTTTGTTTCCTTTTTATTCTTTTTTCATTTTGATCTTTAGAATTATAGTTTTGGTATCTGTGTTTTCCTTTTTATTCTTCCTTTATGTCATTTGGTTTCCACTATTTCAGTTTTTACAAAGAGGTAAAAAAGAAGAAATAAACAAGTCAATTAGCTGTTGTACAATTATTTGGCCGAGTTTAAGTTTATTGCTTCTTAATAATGAAAGAGCAGACAATTTAAAAGCTCTGATTTCGTTTTCTTTCTTTAGTTTTGTTGTGAATTAACGATTATTGTTGTACTAAGCTGAGGTTGAATTTTTCTCTAATGTTAATTTCTGCAGTTAAATTATATCTAATATGTTATCTTTTGGTTGTCATCTCGTCACATATATCAATCTTTGCTTTTGAAAATTATAATTTTTATTCCTTTTATCTATTTTCATTATTCTTTCCTCAACTGTTAGCCAACTCTGCAATTATTTATTTATTTATTTATTTGTTTGTTTTTTGAATATTTTCATGATGCAATTATATTTTGAAATTTTTTTCCCTGCTTGTGCAGATCAGATCTCCAGGTCAGCAGTTGCATTTGCTGCAGGTTGAGATCACTTCTGCATGCAGTTTTTTTGGATTAAAAAATGAGGATTGCTTAGCTTCTCGTTTTATCAATCTGAATTTGTTTCTTAACAAGTCAATAATAGGAATGTTTATACAGATTGTCTAGCAGGGAGAGACTGTTTTTCCAGGTCGGTAAACAAAGGCTGTTTGTGTTCTTGCATTCTTTTAAATGTTTCCTTGATATCTTCTTGACAATATGAACCTATAAGTAAACTCCTAAAATCATGGGATTGAATATATTATAAACTTTTATGTGATGGAAGGCATGGCCTACCAATCACTTGCTCCAGACAATACAAATGGTGGAGACCTTAACCTTCTTCTAATTAAATTATGGATTTTTTTCTTTAAATTTTCAGTATATTTATGTTTTTAGTTGTTTTTTTTTTTTTTCTTATTTCTATAAGTTTTCTGTAATCCCTAATATCTCTGTCATCAATTTTTTATTTATTTCCTTGAATTTTCTCTTGACCTAAATGCTTTAGATTCTATTTTTTATCCTTTCTTTTTCTAAGAATCCTGAATAATCATATTAAGTTTCATATGACTATTTTCTGCAAGTGCAAACATCTTAAGGGTTTGTTTTGTTCTATTTCATGTCCAAAAAAATGCCCTTTTAGTAGATGATGAAATGGAAATTTTTGAGAATGACTGGCATAAATATCGAGAAGACATCTTTCCTTTTTCTTGGACCAAATTTGGAAATGAACATGCAGAATTAATGCTTAGTTATTTCCAGATATTGGTTTGTTTTTAGAGAAACTTTTGGAAATGCATTTCCAAAAACAAATTTGCTATAATGTTTTTATTGTCATTTTCTAATTTTTCCCTTTTGTTTCCAAAAAATTGAACTGTTTTACAGAAGGAAACCAAACATCCCATGAATAGACGCTCATATTTCCTACCATTGACATACTAATACCTGTAGTTTGTACATATCTATGGTGGTGGACCTTCCAACCTAAGTAACACTATCCTGCCTAAGAACTTGAGTTGAATGGTTTTGTGATCCATTTTCTATATGCTTTCATATGTATTATAATTTTTCTATAATCTATGAATATGGTTATGGTAGATGCCGTAACAAAATTTAACCAATGTTTATAGGATTCTGATAGAGATATGTGTGTCTATTATAAGGCTATTTGCTGAGAAGATTTTATTGTTTATCTCGCACAGTATATGCTTCATATGGCCTATATTTCAGGCTTGGACATGTCTATGTTATAACAAAAACATGTCAACATGGCCTATTTTTAAATGTTTGATGTGGACCCAACAAGGACATGTACATAATTAGATATGTAAATAAATGCATATGTATTTTTGTATATATCCATGCATGTGTGCGTGCATGCGCGTGTATACAATATGTAATAAATATCTTGATATATCTCGTCTTCCAATCATTCCTCTGTTTCCTTTTTTTCTATATTATTTAAACAAAACAGCTGTCTGCTGTTGTGTCCATTGCATATTAGTCCTGTTGGCCGGGTGTTGACTATGTCTGTGATGGAAAAATATATTTGTTAAAATTCTGGATGTGTCTGAGGGCATGTTAGACATGTGTCCAGTTTGGCAGAGGAATAGGAATGATCTGTCTTCTACAATATCCGAGACAGACGTTGCTTCTTTTAAATAGTGTGTGCGCTACTTCTCTCATGGCTTATCTATGATGCTTTTGTGAATCAAATATTTTGGGCCATTAAACAGTGACTTGCCTTTTGTGGAACTAAATGATTTTGCACTTCATATAGATTTTGTGCTTTAAGATTTTGCTCGAAACCTAAGAAATCAAGTTTTCCAAAACTACTCTTTGGGAAGACTGTTCATCATTATGTTGGATCAAAAGGTTGTGTAGATTGTCACTGATTCTTTGATGTCTGATTATCCATTAAAAATCTCTGAAATTCCTCGTTCTTATGCTTCTTTGAAATCAATTATTTTCTGGAATCGCCACATGCTGAAGTTTTGGGATATGAGCATTACTGGAAGCCATATAGTTTTTCTTTATGCTGTTATCTGTAATAGTTGTTATTTATTTTCATCTGCAACGTTGTACTTTAACATTTGATCTTTTGTAATACAGGATGGTTGACTGCCATGGTATCGTCACAAGCGGTTCCAGGTTGTGCATATTTGTCTTCACTTGCTGCTACTAAATAGTCAATTCAGATTAAAGTTTAAATAAGAATGGATCGGTGTGATACTTCAGGATTTGTCAGTGGGGGTGGGATGTACCCGTACAAAGACATCTAACACTAGTTTTGTTACTAATTTCATTAACCCCGGAAGTCAGGCAGACAGTTCTTTTACAATTGAGATTTGGTTTGGATAATTGGATTGCATTTTTTGCTATTGTTTCATGGACCCCAAGTTCAATGATTTGGGATTTTCTGGTAACCATTCCTCAAATGCATTCAAGCATCTGGGCAATTCAATGCAAGTAGGCAGTGTTGGAGCCAATTACTGCACGGATACTGACTTACGACTTGATTTCCCTGGTTCTCCAGTCCCTTACTTGTCTGCCTCAAAGGGAATCAAACGGAAGTGGGGTTCGGTTGATGGATCCATGGGCCGGCAAGTTGGCTCTTCATTGTTTCTTGGCCTAGGCCGTACGTCTAGTTCTTCGGACAGCAAGGGGAGTTCAGCAACTGGGTGCACTGCAATGTCTTCAGCCAAAGAAACTGAGGAGGAATCCTCAATGGATCTTGAATTGGACTTTTCTCTCCATCTTGGCAATGATAGGTTACCCAGCCCAAAGAAATCAGCTAGCTCAAGTCTTAAACGCCTGGATTTGCAGCCCAAGGTTGACCTGGAGCTCAGTCTCTCCACTGGGCCTACTGAATCTTGTATCACTAGTGTCCATCTAAACTCCATGCCACTTGAAAATGGCACAGAGATTCCACTGGCAGTTGGTAGAGCCTCTTCATCAATATCATCTCGTCAAAAAACAGGGATTTCTTTACCTCAACTGCGTACTTCGATGAACATGGAGACTAGTTTCCTTTTCAACCAGGTTCCAAGCAAAATTGATGCAACTCCAGCTGTTCCAGACCTCTCATCAAGCATAATGACACCACAAAAAAGCTCAGTCACCTGTACTTCCGGGATTACACAGCAGCAACATCTACGCAGCACTAGTTCAAAGATATGTCAGGTTGAGGGATGTGGAAAGGGAGCAAGAGGTGCTTCTGGCCGCTGTATTGCCCATGGTGGTGGCCGGAGGTGTCAGAAACATGGCTGCCACAAGGGAGCAGAGGGCCGGACTGTGTACTGCAAGGCCCATGGGGGTGGCCGTCGATGTGAATTCCTAGGGTGCACAAAAAGTGCAGAAGGGCGTACAGATTTTTGTATTGCCCATGGTGGTGGCCGTCGATGCAGTCATGAGGGCTGCACTCGAGCTGCTAGAGGGAAATCTGGATTGTGCATCAGGCACGGTGGTGGCAAGAGATGCCAGAAAGAAAACTGCACAAAGAGTGCAGAGGGGCTCTCAGGTCTTTGTATTTCTCATGGAGGTGGCCGCCGATGCCAGTATCCAGAATGCACGAAGGGGGCCCAAGGGAGCACAATGTTTTGCAAGGCCCATGGTGGCGGAAAACGGTGCACATATGAAGGGTGCACCAAGGGTGCAGAAGGGAGCACGCCATTTTGCAAGGGTCATGGTGGAGGGAAAAGGTGCTCATTCCAAGGTGGTGGGGTTTGCACAAAGAGTGTGCATGGGGGGACTCTTTTCTGCGTAGCGCATGGGGGTGGTAAGAGGTGTGCTGTGGCAGAGTGCACAAAGAGTGCGAGGGGAAGAACTGACTTTTGTGTCCGTCATGGTGGGGGCAAGAGATGCAAATTTGAAGGGTGCGGCAAGAGTGCACAAGGAAGCACCGATTTTTGCAAGGCGCATGGAGGAGGGAAGAGATGCTACTGGGGCCACCCCGGGTCAGAATTTGGTCAAGATGATGGTCCCTGTAACTCATTTGCTAGGGGGAAGACAGGTCTCTGTGCATCTCACAGTGCCTTGGTGCAAGACATGCGAGTTCATGGAGGTGCCACTTTGGGACCTATGGCCCAGGATCCACAACCTAACAAGCCTGAAAAGATGAAAGAGGTCATTGCTGAGGTGTTGAATGCCGAGATCATGACAAATGGGGGCAATGCAGGGACTTCAGCATGCTGGAATGGTTTTGATTTGAGACAATTTGGACTCCCAGAAGCTCATCTCTCAGTTGGTGGAGGCCCATCATCAGTTCCAGAAGGTAGGGTGCATGGGGGAAGTCTGATGGCAATGCTGGCAAGCAGTTCCCATCTCAGCGGAGGCAGCAAAAGTGTGGTTGGTGGTCCATCTGAGCCGAGGAAATCTTACATGGTTCCACAGAGCTGGATGTAAGTCAATTTCTTTCTTGAGTCAATTTCGTTAGTACCAGTTAGCAGAGTATCACTGCATTTGTGTCCTTTGCAGTTAATATAGTTTGTTTAATGGTTTGAAAACGAGTTGTCCTCGTTCATTGATTTAAAATGTCAAGAGAACCCAGAAGTAAAATTCAGGTGACACACCCTTTGTGTAACAATAAGGGGATTTTAGGTAGGATTTAGTTTTTTAGCCGATTTGCGTATGTGTTGGTGGTGTTTTGTTCGTCGTGTAAATATCGTTTATATAAATGTGCAGCAGGTTCTTATGACTACAGGATACCATCTGTAAGGTTGGTCGGTCCATCTCGTCAGTTGATATTGTGGCATTCTAGTTTATAATAAGGCACTTTTAGTAGCTCCATGATCCCTTGGTGCGCGATGCTTCTTGGTGGTTGGTGTTATTGTTGAATTTTATTATTGAATGACTTTATAGATCTGCGGGACATTACTCCGTGAAGGTGAGACAACCTTGGTCAGATTTCGGCTTTTGTTGACTCCTAACAATTCAATCCATCACGTGTTTCTGATGGTATTTTGGGCAAAACGTTCTCCCCAGTAGGGAAGTTAGTCTTCTTTCATTAAGTCCTCCGACTTTAGTTGATTAAGGCCATGTTTGGATTGGTTTTCTCTAAAATTACTTTTGAGTATTGTCTTCACATATTTGTTTTAAGTTATGTCCAAATCATCTCTTTACATATCAAATAATTACTAAAAGTAATTATTAGCGAGTATGTTTGGCCAACCATTCTATTAGCTTTTAAGTCATCTAATAGTTATTATCGCTCCATCTTTGAAATCAATGGAGTCTTAAATTAAGAAAAATTGAGCTCCAAAAATTATTTTAGTTGAAGTTAACCCAAACATAACATTAGGACTCAGAAAAAGTTGGAGAGATTATTTGGTAAAGTCGTGTACATAGGGTTGAAGAGATTATTATTGATGCGGCGGCTCCATTATGTTGGTGGAGGCAATGGGCTTTCCACTTGTTCTTCCATTACATGCTGTGCATCACTACACAAGGGCATATTGGCAGTTGCTGTCTCTATGTACCCTGTTTCTTTGCATTCCCCTTCTCCTCACCTAAAAAACAAACTACTAATAATAATAATAATAATACAAAATAAAAAATAGAAAAAAATTACAGATGTTCTTGCCTGTATGAGCTCGATTGTGTTCATTCATGTCTCAACTGATGAGTGATGGATTCTTGTTTAATTCTCAGTTTTGTAGTAAGAAAGAGGGAAGGGGAGAGGGAGAGAGGGGAAGAAACAGGGGAGGAGAGAGAAAATGCGCTTACCGAATTCCTAAAAGCCGCCCCTTCTTTTATTTTATTTCAAATGTTTTATTGACTAAAATTCGCCAACAATACTATCCACGACTTCACGGACTTGATTACAGAAAGATTGAACGCGCACACACGCGTGTATCTTGTTCTACTGAATTCATTCATTCATTAAACTAAGCTAAACCAAACATTAAAATGAAAATAAAATATGATTTTTACACAACACTTTTGAACTGATCAAACATGCATCAGTATGAAAATTATCCCTCAATTTCATTACTGAAAATCACATTCCCAAGACTAAGATACCCATTCCAGTCAAACTATTCCCGCAAACCAAACACACCTAAGAACTTTATTTCTAGTTGATGACAGCAATTTCCGCATTATCACTAGTACATTTACTACTGCATCAAGTTCTGCATATCTATATATATATATATATATATATCCTTTCCCCTTATAGACGCTCATGCTTGAACTTGGCCAACTTAGAAAGCTCATCAACTGCTTCAACCAAATGATCAAGCCTAGCCACAAACTCAATAAGCAAGGATGTAAAAGTGGCAAGTGACAATGCTGCAGTGCTCTCCAATGCCCTCATCCTAGGCAATAAGTCCATACTGCCACCTCCCTCTTCTTCAAAAGCATCAACGTCTCTAGCTGGCGGCCATGAATAATGCATCCTTCTTGATTGCTTCCTCATCATCTCATGATAAGACTCCGCGGCCTGTGCTGGCGTGTTTTGATTCGTGTTCTGGTCAAAGCTCTTTCTGTCGAGTACTTCGGCCAGTTGGTTCGACAGGTCATTGAGGTTGGATGAAGGCGCCGGAGAGAGCCTGGGAAGTGGCTTGGAAGAGTTGTCGGTTGGAGGTTCAGTCATGGACGTGAGAAGATATGAATGCAGGTCGATGGCACGTTGGAGTCGCTCCGACGAGTCGTGGACTCGCTTTAGTAGGGAGGTTTTGAGGCTTCGCTTCATGTTATTGATGTCTTTGCCTAAGCTCCTCACTAGCTCTGCGGCTTGCTTTGTTGCTTCTTGGATCTCTGATTGGAATGTATATCGGAGATTGTATGGCGCCTGAAGAACAATGGGTGAAATATTTATATTGGGTTATGCATTGATTTCATTCTGCAAAAGATATAAATTAAGGATTCAATGACCATCTAATGATGAGGCAATCCATTACTCATTTTAACAGTACCATACCCCAATTAAGGAGTTGTGTGAAATCTCTGTACGGGATTTTTAGTGGACTTAGGGTCTCAGAATTCCACTGTGAGTAGATAGAAATTCTCTATTTAGATTCTTAGAATTTTCCATCCCAATTATAGTTGGGCATCATACCCTACCCGTTTTCATTATCAACTACCTATCAATCCAAGAAATATATAAATTTTTTTGTATGACTGTTGTTTGGTAACTAATTAAAGCCAAAAAAGGAAAAATAAGTCATAATTTTTGCTTTACTTTATATATATATATATATATATATATATATATATATATATATAGAAAAATGATCTAGTGAGCATTTACTGACTTTAACTATTAA
>JAESVK010000818.1:733993-754460 GCA_017140935.1 Hamamelis virginiana
TATATATATATATATATATATATATATATATATATATATATATATATTACCCATACAGATAAACACTTAGTTTGGCCGCGCACATTAGAGAGAGAGAGAGAGAGAGGTCATTATTTTTTGAAAAAAAAAAAACTTCGGGAAAACATCATCGATGTATGTATGTTAAAAAAAAAGGAAGAAGAAGAAGAAGAAGAAGAAGAAGAATTGAGGAATATATTCAGGGAATAAAGTGATAATAAATATATTCAGCATTGTCGCAAGAAAATGAATGTTTGTAGATGGCGATGGCAGAGGTGGCAAAGCTGTTTTTGACCACTCGTTGTGCAATACCATTCTTATCAGTTACATCCTGCACCGAATGAAACATGTCCTATTAAATCCCACTGGTGCAGATAAATCTTGTTATTTCTCAATATATATATATATATATATATATATTCTTCTCGTACGTACATAAGTCTTTCAGTTAAATTCATGAAGAACAAATTCGCAACGAATGTATTTATAATGCATAAAAAGAAGTAATTTTAGAAACTTTAGGATATAACATCATAGAGGAAAGAAGATCGATATTCCTAATTCGACCACCATAAGAGGACAAGTTCCTGCAGTTAGAATCATGACTGCCATCACTGATTCTGTCCATACATTTACCTTTCTAATGTGAAATTAATTAAGGGACCCGCTTTTGATATGCATGGTCCATATGAGAGAGCAATTGTAAGGAGAGTTTGATTAATTAATTGGATGATTTCAGCGCGCCTTTGATCTTGTTTCATCTTTTTGATTCTCCACTTGATGGGGTGATATACTACATCAATATTTATCATGTCAATACAATAGCTGGCAAATCATCTGGCATACCATGTTGATCAACAATTAATATATATTAATTGTATTGTTATGATTTGATACAGAGGAGCTGAAATTGTTAATTAAAATTATATATATTCCTAACTCCGCCATTGATTAATGCATGCATGCATGCATGTCATACATGCATTTTCCATCTCAGCTTCAAGGTAGACAGTAAAACTGGTTAAACCTTCTACTTTCCGAAAAAGGGAAAATGATCGAAATCATTCAACTTCCTGAAAATGGCAATTGGAATCAGCAAAAGAGAGATCAATTCTGTCGGCCATTTGAATCTATTCTTTCTAGAGATCGAAGTGTTCCACATACATTCTAAGCAATCAATTTATACTTCATTTACTCCATATATATCCTCCTAATTATAGTAATATAATATTTCTTGCCCACATTGCATTCTCCTAATGCTTTTTTACATCTTTGGTTCAAAGTGTTTACGTATGTAGGATTCAAATTTTTTTTTTTTTTTTTTGTCTTGTTTAAGGTCAAAAGTTTAGAGAAAAAGGAGAATAAAATAAGAATAATTTTCTACTGTTTGGTTACTGAGAAATAAATCAAATCGAATGTGTGGATTTGATTCCACAGAAAAACTGGATTGGGAATTGGGTGAAAAGAGAGAATGCTACATGCGGCAAAAGAAAACTAATGAAATCACTGATACTCAGTAGTGTATATATATATATATATATAAACCATACCCACCCAACATGTTGTGGAATTGGATGCTCAAGTCCTTGAAAGCTGGATCCCAAAGTCCCCACTATTCTATGCTCCCAAGACTTCATGCGGACTTATGGATATGCAAATGGACCACTTTGCCATAAATTAATATATGTATATATAGTCTATATATGGACATTGTTTTTGATCGAGATGTTACACTTTCCTCGAACACCACAGGCTTAAACTATATTGCTAAACTATATTGCTTAATTTAATTAACTGTCAAGTGTCAACTAAGACGACATGATTAGAAAATCATATCCTTTAAAATGGTTTGGTCATTTGTGATGAAAATATAAGAACACATATACTAATACGAAAGAGTGACTTGATTTAAGTCAAAAGTCTATACAGATCGAGGATATGAACCGTGATAGACCAGAATGATAAAATAAATAAATAAAGAAAAAAAAATTATATAACCAATTCATATAATTGGAATTAAGGCTTTATTGGGTTGTAGGGAAAAAAAAGAAGAGGCAATTGCATGTCACAAGGAATTGAACCTCCTGGTAGCTAGTGACTATAGTGTATGCAAAGTTAGAAACAGGATGTGGGTTACTTGCTAATTGACTCCTGCTTTAAGTGAGATCTAGATGGCCAATTTAGCCCCATCAAGAGTCAATAATGAAAAATCCCTTGGATGGTGTGAGAAGGGCATAAAAGAATAAGATGCTGCTTCCCAGAGGCATGGATACAAGATATGACAGTCATTTTTACAATGATGTAATGGAGATGCAAAATAGATGAATAGAGATCGATCGAGAAGATCGACGCCAACCAATTCAGATAGTAAAGAGTGTACGTGGGTGGAGTATTTCAAATCACCCGTCTTCATCTTACTTACTAATCCAGTACTATGGATCCATTTGTATTAACTTTTTGAATTTAAAATTTTACTTGGTGTAAGAAATGGGGTGATAATTATTTTTTTAGACGACTTAAGAGATGATAAGATGAATTGTAAAATTTTTATATTAGAAACAATTAATTGTGGCAAAAGATAGGGTGCTTCAACTTTTGCTATAATAACTTGTACTGTGAAAATTTTGAAACTTAATTTAAAGCTAGAAATATATGAATAAATTCTTTCAAAAAGTGATTTTTAAAAAAGTTAACACAAAAGATCCTAACTAATTACTGTAAAGAGAGGCATTTAAAAATTAGAAACTCAATCCTCTAAGCATCCACAATGGCACAATATTCTGTTAGTATCAAATCAGTAGAATTTAAAGTTAGAGATAACTTCACTGCATGAAAACTTTGCCAATGGGGAGAAATTCTCTAGCAGATTGCTGTATATGATCTTTAGAAATGGAGTAAATCAGAACACCAATAGGCGTTTGTAGTCCAACGGTTAGGATAATTGCCTTCCAAGCAATAGACCCGGGTTCGACTCCCGGCAGACGCACTGGATCATCTTTTTGCCATTTTAACTGTTTCTTAGACTGCCTCTCTCTTTCTCTCCCCTTGCTAGTCCTCGACTCCCCATTCCCGCTCCCTCTGGCTATGCAGCTCATTCTTACATATAACCATTGTTATTAAACCCGAACTGGACCGGCTGGTTCAATCGGTTGGACTGGGAACCGGTCCCTTCTCTGGTTGGTTTAATCCACAAAAATCCATTTTTTAAATAAACCATTCAATCCGGCGATTCAACCGGTTAACCCGTTTTTTTTTTTTTTTTTTTTAATGTTTTTTAAGGTGCTAAAATGACTAAAATAGTTCCAATATTTTTAAAATCTCTTAAAGCCAAGAAGGCTAAAATGACAAATTAGTCTTAAAAAATCCCAAATAACAAAACGAAACTAAAGCACCTAATTTAATATATAATACAATATTCTTATCTTGCATTTTAAAAAATATATATGATAAAGATTGATCAATAGTAATTATCAATTTTCAATTTTGATGACTGCACATAAATTGAAATATATGAATTGATTCTACAAACATTTAAAAAAAATATATTTTGAATCATTTACAGGTTTTATTCTAATAAATAAATAAATAATATATTTATGACTTCACGGTTCAACCCGGCGGTTCAACCGGTTGACCTTTAACCCGGTAACTTTTCCGATTCGAGGAATAGTCCGAGTTTTAAAACAATGCATATAGCTGCCTCTCCCTCAGCAGGTTTGGGCATGAAATAAGTCATCTTTTAATAGTCTTGCTTGGCTTCTTAAATGAAAAATATCCGTATTTATAGGGGCTGTTTGGCAAACTTAAAAATCTAGCCAGCTGAGAATAAGTCTGGTTTTTATTCAGTACTGTTTGGTAAATGCCTATTTTTTGCAAATCAGATCAATCCTATCCATAAAATTAGACATAATTACAATTTTTTTCAAACCAACTAAAAGCTGGTTTACATAAAAACCATATATAGCAGAAAAAGATTAGAATTGGCCAGACCCAACTTTCAAAGTTCCCAAACAGGCCCATAAATTATTTCAAAGCTTATTCCAAATAAATGTAACAAAAGATCAATAAATGAAAGTTGAAAGTTGGTCTGACGATAAAGGTATAGGGCTAGTAGAGTAGTAGTCCAGAGGTTCTACATGGGTCTTACAGCTTGGATACCTCATTGCATTGGCAACAAAGAATCAAACACTTCTTTTTTATTCGAATTTAATAATAATAAATAAATAATTTAGATTCATTAATGATATTTTTATTTGGTTGAAATTTTTTGAGATGAATAGTATTACTATCTCAAATATGGAATGGTGATATTGATCAAAATTAAAGCTTAGAATACTCAGACCACACCCTGCAGGCACTGTCTTTTTCAAATCTCTTCTCTCCTCTCTTCCTAAAAGTTCGCATCACGTGGCCAAAGAATCTTTATTACCTTGCAGACCACGGCCGGACATTATCTAGTCTGCTTCAAGATTGTAATCCAAGTCTTGAACCAAAATAAAATAAAAAATAAAAAATTATAATCCAAGTCCAATTTATGAGTCAATTACGTGCCACATGCAAAAAATTGAATTGAGTCAATTATGTACAAACTCTAGGGAAGATTGCTTGATCAAATGGATGCACCGTAGTTAACCATTTTATCTTTTAGGTTTAGTTATGTTCTTGTAACAAGAATTTAAAATAATGAGGTTCAATTTAATTAATCTCTTATTTAATTATTTTTTTCAAACTCATAAGTTACAATATTATTTAATTTCTGAGATCTCAAAGCTAGAGTTTGTCGTGTTTTATAGGATATAGACAACCCATTGCAATCAGATCCAAATCAATTTTATAGTAAACCCGAATCACCCACCCGTTTTGGCTTTAGTGGGTTTTTAGAGGATATCCTTACCGATATAATCTTTTAAAGTTAGTTGTTCTTAAAAAAAAAGTATTTTTATTTTTTGAAAACATTAAGGACTCGTTAGGATAAGTTTCAACTTTCTATTTTTATACTTTTAAAAGTAAAAAGATGAAAGTTTTGAGTGCAAAAAATTTGATAGTAACTTTAAAAAGTTGAGGTAACAATAAATTCTTGCTTTCTCAACTTTTAAAAGTAACTATCAAAGTTTTACAATATAGAAAATATAATAAACTTTCATTTTTTTACTTTTAAAAGTAGAAAAAACAGAAATTAAGTAGATACTTATCCAAATGCGCCTTAAATGATTTGAGTAATTTTTAAATCTGGCAATGGAAATTCTTCCGTTTCCAAAACCACCTATATAACATTTACTTTTATTTAATGACCTAAAAATAATCAAATTTGAACGGCTAGTCAAGATTGAATAAAAGGATGATTTATTTATTTTTAATAAGTAATGATTAAATTTTATTAAAAGAGTTATGTATCAAAAGATTTACAGCACATATACCCAGCCACCTAATCCCAAAGAAAAAGAAGAGTAAAAGCATCATGGTTGCAGCCAAGCAATCCTAACAAGGTTAACACTTCTAGCCCAACCAAACGATTTGCTACGAGTCCTAAAACAGACACAAAACAACCCACCCAAATATAATCAAAGAGAAGGACCCCATCCAATACAAATTGAAGGATGAAGTGTTAACCTTGTCTGCTATTAACTTTACTTAAAAATATTTTTGAAACTGAAAATATTATTTATGTATTAAAATGATAGGATGGAATTCAAAATCACTTTTAAATTGATTATAAAGAGTTCATTGGTATGATAAGTGAATTAATTTTAAAATCGCTCAACTCATTAATTTGGTGCTTGACTCAAATTTGAACCCAACTTGAAATTAATTTTAAAAAATTATTTATTTGAGCAAGCTCATGAGTCATGAGATAAATAAAATAACAGCAATTTTATATCACCCGATACTTTAATCCGAAATTAAAAACCATCCTGATGTGTCGTGGTTTGAGTGGTATGTGAAAAAGAGGGAACCGGTTTGAAAGGACAAATATAATCACTCAAAGTAGGACACATCATGATGATTTTTAATTTCAGATTAAAATATCGGGTGATATTGTATTTTCATAAAAAAAAAAAATAAACTAGATTTTTTTATTTTTTTTCTGGGGTAAAAAGCCACACGAATGCATGATGAAATGGTCGATGCAAATTGTAAACCAACAAAGTGTAACGGACTAATGTCCACGGTCTTCAAAAGCATTCACGCCATTTCAATCGTTGATCAACAATCATTAGTCCCAGTCAATTCTAAAATATCTAGATGGACGGGTAATCTAATCAAGCTAAATGGACGGCTAGATGAGTCTTTATGCAATTTACTATGGTCAACTGGCATTACAGTAAAAAAAAAAAAAACTGACAATACAGTATTCCAACTCCCTTATGTCCATTTTCGTAATTTCATCGCACTTCTTCTTCGGACATAGGTCTCCACCCTTACTTTATGACACAACTTCTCGCCTTTGACACAGATTCACCGGTCAAATGGGTAACTGCAATGGCTTACCCTCTTACCAAACCCAGCTCGGCCATGACTCCGGCGGCGGCGCCAACTCTCCGCCACCGCACACCTCCAATGGCCTGAACATCCACGCCTCCTCAGCACCTCCTCCACCTTCCAATAATCACCACCAACACAACTTCCCAACTCATCCGCCGCCGCCGGCATCCGCTGCCGGCCCTCGTCAACTCTCCGGCATCGGCCGCGTCCTCGGCCGCCCTATGGAGGACGTACGCTCCATCTACATTTTCGGCCGCGAGCTTGGCCGTGGCCAATTCGGCGTAACCTATTTAGTCACTCACAAAGAAACCAAAGAACAGTTTGCCTGCAAATCGATCGCCACTCGCAAGCTGATCAACAAAGACGACATCGAAGATGTGCGCCGAGAAGTTCAGATTATGTATCATTTAACTGGTCACCGGAACGTCGTTGAACTGAAAGGAGCTTATGAGGATCGGCACTCTGTGAATTTAGTAATGGATCTTTGCGCTGGCGGCGAGCTCTTTGATCGGATCATTACTAAAGGACACTACTCGGAGCGGGCCGCTGCGGCGCTGTGTCGGCAGATCGTGACTGTTGTGCATTATTGTCATTCCATGGGGGTGATGCATAGGGACTTGAAGCCTGAAAATTTCTTGTTTTTGGGTACTGATGAGGATTCGCCATTAAAGGCTACGGATTTTGGTCTCTCTGTGTTTTTCAAACCAGGTGTGAACGATATCTTAATTATCTCTATAGTATTTGACACGCAAGGGTTTTGATTTCAGTTTAATTAATCGGTAGTTTGTTAGATAAATGGTTTCTGGATTGTGTGATTTTTCTAGCAATCTATTGAGAGACAATGGAGCTTGTGAAAATTAAATGATAAGATGAAAACTCATATGATTTTATCGATATGTTGGCATATTATTAGTCCCGTTTTGGTAGGCTTCTAGTGTTACTACTGTTGTTTACTGTACATATATTGCTGTTTAGTTCTTTTTACAACTCTTTGATGACTAATTTCGTGACTAGTTCGAGTCTCAACTCTCCTGCAAATCCAATAGGACTGAAAAGTGCTGGTAATTTGGTACATTATTTGTCCTATAAATTCATTCTTTTGGGTGTTTAAGGATACATGTTAAAAATTGTGATGTATTGAGATAATGTTCAAAATACCTTAATTTTTGAGAGAGTAACATTCATCAATTGTAGAGTCACATTGGTTCTTCTGTTTAATTAATATGTTCAGAAAGGGTTAGATTTCTAACTTGGGAATTCGACAATATTGCAGAACAAGAAAGCTCATAGTTGCAGTTTTATCCTTGTAAGATGTAATGCCACTAGGGGTTTTAACTTTGCTTCAAAGGTTTGTCTCAGGGTAGCAGTTTAATTGGAAAAATAGGGGTGTTTGGAAAGGTAATGACAAGGATGTAAAATTTCAGTTATGCTTGGAATACTGTTGTGTGTGCAAGGAAAACTAAAAGCAATGAGAGACAGAGTTGGTAAAAAGTAATTTTAAACTCAGAATTTATATGAGTATATGACAAGTGTTTGTACTATATTTCACACCAACAAACTCTAGGATTCTGTATATTATATTTGAACTTGTTTGAATCACCACCTGAAACTGTTTTTCCTCCCCCCTTCTTCTCTCTCATATGGTTGATATGACATTTTCGTAAACTACTGACAAGCACCATATGGATGACAATATTTTTCTGTTCATACTGGCTATATTACAATTCAATTATCGTTTGCACTTTCATGTTTCAAAGTTGAATGTGCGCTGCATAATAAGCCATTCTGACGATCATATCCTTTGAATCTATTCTTTGGGGTGTAGTGGTGATGGTTTTGAACTTTACAGTCTGTGTGTGAGTGCAGGAGATGTCTTTAAAGACCTTGTTGGAAGTGCGTATTATGTAGCTCCTGAAGTGTTGCGCCGGAATTATGGAGCTGAGGCTGATATTTGGAGTGCTGGGGTGATACTATACATTTTACTTAGTGGGGTCCCACCATTCTGGGGAGGTATGTTTTCTGTCCCTTAATGAGTTGAACCTGAAGTTAATTGCTGTTGTTTGAACTCCATCCTGGTGATTAATGTTGTATGATTGGGTCAAAAATCAGAATTATTAAGGGATCCCTACTGTGTAAGAAAACTAAAAGTTCACCATTCTGAATTTAGCTTATACAATTGGGTTACTAGATGGTATGCATTAGCCTAATTTCTTGCTTCATCCATATATGCCATGTGTCCAAACTGCTGAAAAGCAGTGTACAGTATGGAGGGTGTGCTTCATAGACGACGGATCTTAAATACATTTTCAATTTTCAGATAATCAATTGTTGATATTCTCTCTTTTTCACTTTTCTTTCACATGCAGACAATGAACAGGGGATCTTTGATGCTGTTCTACGGGGACATATCGATTTCTCATCTGATCCTTGGCCTTCCATATCAAGTAGTGCCAAAGATCTTGTTAAGAAGATGCTACGAGCTGATCCTAAAGAACGGCTTTCTGCAGTTGAAGCTCTAAGTAAGTTTCAACCCTAAAAAACCTGTCCAGACATGAGTTAGTTGGTTGGAGTAAAATATGGCCTCTTGCTTTCTAGCATGATAATCGGGAATAGCCTGACACTATGTATCTATATTATGATAAAGAAAAAGAAGAAGAAGAGATATATACTAAATTAGAGATTTTTATTTTATTTATGTTTCAAACTGACCAGCAAATCAGCAATCCATCAATGGAGTATGTTCAATATTTGAGGGTATGGAAGTACTCTAAAGAATGAGGAAGACTGAAAAGATGTAAAGATTCAGATACTACTCTTTTTTTTTTTTTCTTTTTCCTAATTATAATAGCTTTTCCCATTTTTGGAGGGTTGTGAAACACTATTTCCAGGGCCTGTGAACTCCCCCTGGTGTAGGACCCATTAGATAATCCTTTGTCACTTCCTGACCCAGCAAGCATTTTCATTTTACTGCATCTGCAAAACTATAAAATGTGGAAAGGTAGAGGGTAAAACCCAAACAACTTAAATTTCACTAGAGTGATAACTGAGCAGTAAATATACACAAGTAACCTAGCCAGCAATACATCACATTAACATTTGAACATGCAATATGGAGAAACTAAAATCATTTTGTGCTTAAAAATTAGTTTCATATGCAATTTGTTCAACTCTGTTACTCAATATATCTTAGGTGGTTTTCATATGATTGTTGAATGTGTATCTATAAAATGTGTACAATATCTTCACTAGGGATTGAGGGGTGAAGGCAATTTGCCTTGTCACTCTGCATGTGTGTTACTAGTGAAAATGAAACTTTATTTCTGAGATTCTTTAGATATGAAAGTGAAGCTCAGCCTCTGAAAAATGAATTGCAGATCATCCATGGATAAGAGTGGATGGGGATGCATCTGACAAGCCCATAGATATTGCTGTCTTAACCAGAATGAAGCAGTTCAGGGCAATGAACAAACTTAAAAAAGTTGCTCTAAAGGTGAGATTATCTTCTGCTGCTGCTGCTGCTGTTCTATTTTATTATATCGGGTCTTCGAATCATGTTAGGATTTGTTTCTTTTCCCTCCAGGTAATTGCAGAAAACCTTTCTGAAGAAGAAATCATGGGCTTGAAGGAGATGTTCAAGTCCATGGACACAGATAACAGTGGAACAATCACTTTTGAAGAATTGAAAGCTGGTCTTCCAAAACTGGGTACCAAGCTTTCTGAGTCTGAAGTGAGGCAGTTGATGGAAGCGGTATTGTCTCTGCTCTTCTTATATTTTTCAGTTGCTCTGAGCTCTATAGTGCTTTTAAATATTTATTCTCTTTCTGACAAACATGCAAAGACTATAATGATGAACCCAAGTTCGTCTTCCTCTTGTAGCCTTAGTCATGATCAGTTAGTCGGGTATAATCCTTTAACCATGTGGGCCACCAAGGTTGATGAGGTATAGCTGAAGGCCCTCAAGGATCTTAACCTTTCATTATTTGATGACGATGCGGTACAAATCTTAGTTTGTATTAGTATGTTGTATATTCTACTCAACATAGCCTTATAACATCTATATGGGGCCAGCTACAGGAATCCACCATAATCTTTTTTCTTATAATCTTGACCCACATTCTTCTTTGCCTTCTATCCTTGTATAGCCTTCTGCTTAAACCAAATTACTCTTTGCTAGTGCTATAATAGGTGCTTGTTGCATATTAGTAAACCTTCTTCGCGGACTTTTTTTCATCGTGCCCTCTTTAGGTACTATTTCTAGTTTCCCTCAAATGCATTTATTTTTTCATCTAATCTTGACATACTCATCTCAACCATGCTCATTTATATACATGTTGTTTCGTGACTGTCAGGCAGAATCATAAAGCATAGCTGGGCTTATAGTTGTCTTAAAAAAAAATTCTTTTGATTTGATTTGTATTCATTGACCACACAATACTGTTGAAGCAATCACCCACTCCACTTCATTTATCACATGCATATAGAATAAAATTGCATTGTAACATGTCAACAAGAATGAAGAACAACAAACAGGTATGAATATATATTATATAATTTTAAAGCAGCTATCTTCTTTACGGTTGCCTCTGGATGTATTATATGCATGTTTACTCCTAAACATTTTGATCATATATTCCATGGTTCAACTAAAATAACAACATATGTTGCTTTTTCAGGCTGACGTAGATGGAAATGGAACAATTGATTATATTGAGTTTATAACAGCTACGATGCACATGAATAGAGTGGAAAGAGAGGACCACTTATACACCGCCTTTGAATATTTTGATAAGGACAAAAGCGGGTATTATTCTCTCCCTGATTCTTATTTAATAATATATAGTCATACATGTCCAATTTTGAAATAAATTCAATCAAAGCACTGAATTTTAAACACTTTGCTTTTGTGTTTCTTGCTTCTCATTTTAGGTACATCACAATGGAAGAATTGGAGCATGCCCTAAAGAAGTATAATATGGGTGACGCGAAAACAATAAAGGAGATCATTGCTGAAGTTGACACAGACCATGTATGCTATTTTTCTTTCAACGATAAAAATTCAGTGTTTTTATCTTTTCTCATTCTCTTCAAAAGGTCACACCTAAAAAAAAAAAAATCAAATATGAATGAAAGGGAATCGGTCAGAGGATTTGTACATGACCCATTCTTGAATTTGATGCTGCCTCTTGTGTTCTTCTGAACCATACTAACACACCCAAAATTTAAAATTAGCTCAGAATGCTAATGTGATGAATACTAAGAACTTAGACATGATATATATATATATATATGAACTCCATGCCTTGGTGTGAGGTGCAAAAGCTTTACGGAAGCAATTTTAATAAAAATTTTAGAATGTAATTGCACTTAAAATCATATGGTTCATGCATAAGAAAGGTAAAAGATAAATACCTAAGGCTTTGTAGAAGGCTAAAGGGACAGGAGGTTGAAGGTGATCTTCTAGTTTCAATCCTTGAGAACTTCAATTGTATGGCCCTTGAAAAGAGAGGGAGGAGGCTAGAGTTTTTGGGATCCTTATGCAACACTTGTAGACACTCACTAAACTAAAAGTGGCCAGCCACTAGCAAGAATGTATTCCTTATATAGTGTCTCCCTCTCTTATCTTTGATTGGGGTTAGAAGTGGGATCTCAAGGTTTCCTTAATCTTGGCTCCAATTGTTCATTATTTTGCTACTCTTAATTTAAATAATGACCAATTAATTATTATAAACTGTACTAAATAATAATAATTTCATTCCAAAATAAGGAAATTATCATGAAGCCCTAAACGTGCTAAATAGTTGCAATATAGCCCCTCCACCAACCAATGCCCATAAGTGACATTGGAATAAAATGAAGTTACTTTCAAACCAATGTGCACTTACACTTTATAATCCTTAAGAACTAGTAGATTATCCTTGAATCTCTGGTTACATTTTTGTAAATAATTTTACTAAAATGATAAACCAATTACTAATAATTAACATTGTAGTTATCTCAGGGGGATGGCATACTTTCTTTTATGAGAAAGGGTGAATTCCATCTAGAAAAGGCTAGGATTTCCTATATGGGAATCTCGCCCAAACACATGGGGTGTGTGGACCCCATCTGACACAGAGAGTGTAGGGCATCTCATGAAGTGATGCCCACACACCCCATGTGTCTGGGCGGGATTCTCATATTTGGGAACTCTAGCAGTGCTCATTCATCTTGAGATTGAGTGTTCTCTACCAAGATATCAAGTTGTTGATCTTGTAGATCTCACTCATTAATAAGTCAAAGTAACTAATGAAAAGAACTTCAGTTAACTGCTCTTTCAAGATTGAGAGCTCATTGCATTTAGTAATTATGAGAATCGTCTCAATAGTGATAGTGTTTTTAACGACGTTTTTCTCATGATCTATTTAATGCATCAAATACACTAGCATGTCAAATAAGAGTTAATAAGCCGAATGGTTTGCATAAGCCATACTCTTACATAGAAATTGACACATTGCATTCTTTCAGATAAGATGCCTAGTCGTATCACCATTTGCCAATACATTAAAGTAATAAGGATTGTGATTTATATTTGATGTATACCTATATGCAAACCTAATTTACATACTTAATTCAAGGGGTGTAAATCGGTGTGAACTGAACTGAAATTTGGAATCAAAGAAAAAGTAAAGGAAACTTGCATTTATATCCTTCAACAAACTTGAACATTTACAAAAACTTTAGTACTGCTTACAAACCTTGACTCTGATTGTAACTAGATTCTTACCCTAGAGGCTTTCAGTTGATGCCTATTACAAATGCTTTGCCTTTCATTTATAGATGAGTTTCGGACTTCAAATCTAGAGTTGAACCATACACAAATAAAAGATAAGGACCCGACTCAATAAAACAAATGATACCCTTAGCTTTATTACAGTAAGTTTCCTATTAAAGGACATTACCTAACCTACTAAAGGACACTACACACTAGTACGAGTCCTTTTGCTAACATAATGAAATTTTGACTTACAACTTTTACAAACTAGAGAACTACATGCTATTCTTGATAAATGACTCATCTAATTTCTATATAAAAGACAAAACATTAACATATAATTTAGACAAGATTATTGCTTAAAAAGGAATATTAAAACATTAAAAGATTCTTGATAAATAACTCATCTAACTTCTATATAAAAGACAACAGATCAACACGTGGTTTTCCAGTTTGTAAAAGTTATAAATCAAAGTTCCTTTAAGTTGTCAGCAAAAGGACTTGTACTAGTGTGTCCTTTAATAGGAAGATTGATGTATGGTTCAGTTCCGGGTTTAAAGTCCAAAAATCATTTATAAATGAGAGGTAGATTATTTGTAATAGACATCAATTGAAGGCCTCTAGGGTGAGAGTCTGAGTTTGTAAACAATATCGAAATTTTTGTATATATTCAAGTTTGTTGAGGGATATAAATGTAAGTTTCCTTTACTTTTTCTTCTATTCTGGTTCACACCAATTTACGCCCCTACTTAAATCACATTCAATGTAACTTAAGAACTACCATTCATCTCATGAATTGAAATAATATCCAAAGTATGAGATATATAAAACAAACAAATCTCACTTATTAAGAAAAGGGTTATCTACAGTTTAGTAACTCGAACTTTACGGGTAATTTTAATCTAGGACCTAAATTTTTTATTTGATCAATTAGGACAAATTTTTAAAAACTTGTTTCAATGTAGGACAAAACTGAAATCTTAACATTTTATAGGGCATATTAACGTAGCAGTGCTTGGATACTCTCAATTGTTTTTTCCTCAACCACGTAAATATTAAGATTTCAAGTACTGCTGCTTTAATCTGCCCTATAAAATGTTAAGATTCGTTCTATTAGCATTAACCCTTAAATTGAAACCCTTATTTAGTCACGTGAGGGTCATGTGAATGGTTTGGGCAGGAAATAAGTGTCATAGGCCAGGTAAGATACATGTAGACTCCAACTGGGATGCCAAGTGAAGCGTAGATGGAGTCTCCTTTACTTAAGCAGACGGCGTTCCAGTTTTGTCCTACAAATAAGTTTTAAAAAAGTTGTCCTAAATTGATAGAATTAAAAGTTTAGGTCCTGGATTGAAATTACCCCCAAAGTTCGAAGTAATAAACCATAGATAACCCTTAAGAAAAATGACGAAAAATGACGAACTTGTTAATGTATATATTTACATTTACCGTATATAGTTACTATATACTGTATAGCGTCTATTGCCTATATAAGGCTTGCTTTGTACATTGATTAGGTTAACTCATTTAATACATTCTTCATACTTTTCCACATGGTATTAGAGCTAGGTCTTGGGCGGGCTCATATTTTCCATTCCCTTCACTCCCGTGTCACTGCCCGGGGCCCTCTTCACCGCGAACCCATGGGTCACCAATTCTCAGACTCGGGGTTCGTCCACCCGCGTACAACCTGAGCTGTATGCGGTATTTATCCTATATCTCAATGCTCGGGGGTCCTCTTTATCCAGAAACTCCTAGGCCTACCAAATCTCTGGCTTAAAGTTTCATCTCCCGCATACATCTGGGCTGTACGCGAGGGGAAGTGTTGAAAGATTTGTCCCACATCGGTTTCTCACACCACCTAAGCTTGGTTAATAAGTTCTAGAGACCCTCCACTTGGTAACTTAAGTTATTGAGTTGGATCCTGGTTAATGTTTTGAAGGTATACATCCCAACACATGGGTCATGTCAAGTTGGGCAATTTCTATTTTCACCAAGATTCTTGAGCTATTACTTTTAATGCAATTGATAGAGAACATGTTGTTGAACCATAGCTATAACGATCAACAATGTGGAATCTACCAGATTTGATATGTTTTTAATGGCACTACTGGGACTTGGTCATTGAGGACGTGGTTAGTATTCCAGAAATGTAATCAATGATAGTTCCTCAAACTTCCACTTTTTTGGGTTTAGAGCACTAGAAGTTTTATTCTTTGTTGAAAACAAATTTTGTAAATTAGTTGTTTTCCTGAAAATAACATCACTCTCCATTCATCATTCATTTCAAATTGTGCACTAGTTTAATGACAATAGCGCACCATCAGTTCTATTGTACTAATACATGTGTGATTCAACAGCATTAATACACTCCTTGTCCTGAATTTATCTTCTGTTGTATCAAACAAAATAATCCAAAAATGTCCATCTTTCATGATAATTTGGTTCTCAAAATAAACGTATTCACATATTCTTTGGCAGGATGGAAGGATTAATTACCAAGAGTTTGTAGCCATGATGATAAAAGGCAATCCAGAGTTGGTCACAACTAGACGTCGCAAATAAGTTCTACAGTTTGGATGTTTTGATGGGGTGGATGAGCTCAAATGGGCTGTTGGTTTATCTGTGTTGCAATTATGATAAGATGTTTACTAAGTTCAGCTACCAAAATCACTTGATAGTCCTTGCTCTCTGAAATTGTCTACAGTTTGCTTACACCTGTCCTTTACACAGAGAAATGAACTAGATTGCCATTGGTTTGCGAAACAATTTAGTGTTCTGAGGTTCGGCAGATTCCGGTACTGGTTAGATACAAATTCTGTAGTCACACGTGTTCCTAAAGTATAGTTATGGCATATTTCTGTTACGATTGAAACCCTGTATTCAATTCCAACTTGTTAAGAAAGCAATGGGAAAACAAGAGGGGTTGGATTTTGTAGTTTTGGCATTCTTTTTATCTGCAAATTATGTTATTTCTGGGTCATGATTGCTTATTTCATGCATGGGCACGTACGTGCTTTTTAGGGTTGTGCTTTCATATTTCTTGCGGATGCCAATTACAGGCGCCTCGTGTTATGTGATGGTTCATGGGCGTTGCCTGTTGATTCTAAGGAAAATGGACAGTTATTAGACTCAGTAATGCAGTTTTTTCATGGAGACTATAGGCAGTATGTGGCTTAAAAGCTAATGTGGTGTGTTGCAAGAACTGTGAAGGATGAACATCCCTTGTATAAAACCAACATGATGTCTCGTGTTCCAGGAATAAAGCTCAGAGGCCTCATTTGGAATAGCTTTAACTTTTGTTGTTAGCTGGTAGCATGCAGAAGATAATCGAAAGTCATTAGTTGTAAGAGAAAATTAGTTTGTGTTGGGAATTGATTTTTAAAGTTGTGAATTAATTCCCAAGCAATTTTTGGGCAAGGACTGGAAGAAGGTTGTTTGGCTCAAAATTACGACTCTTCACTTTCAAACATTTTACCGATATAAACATCATAGAAGAAAGTTAGGGCCCTAAAAGTCATTTTGAATATCGAATGAGGCCTAGCCATGTTCACCAAAAAAATGAATAGATATCAATGCATTTTCAAATATACTTGAACCCAAAATCACTTTCAAGAGTGGAGACACAAACTATTTGCCCAATAAATTATATATATATAATCTCTTTATAGACCTAATGTAATCATATTTGGGATTTCTCAGCCACAAATTTAATGCAATTGTGTTTGGATTTTTTCAAAATTAACTTCTTTTTAAAACAAACCTAAAAAATGGGCTCGAACTGAGCATGTTTGCCAGGTGAATATAGTTGAACAATGCGGCTTGATCTTATTATCAAGCCAAGCTCAAGCTATAGATGAACACT
The DNA here is from genome assembly GCA_017140935.1 of Hamamelis virginiana. Lineage (NCBI taxonomy): Eukaryota > Viridiplantae > Streptophyta > Magnoliopsida > Saxifragales > Hamamelidaceae > Hamamelis > Hamamelis virginiana. The sequence goes on from JAESVK010000818.1 coordinate 751,111, forward strand.
TGGATTCGTTTAAAGTTCTATTCCAATAATTTATATATATATATATATATATATATACACATAACCAATCATTGTTTTTGAAAAGCTATTAATCGCCCATAGATTATCGAGTTGTAGTCTTTGAAATTATCTACTTAATCGTTCTATATAAATTTTTGTTTTAGCTCAAAGTCAAGAAAGGGAAAATGAGTGCCATACATATACTATTGTACTAAACTTTGAGGGAGCTAAGTACTATTTCGGAAACTCAAAGGATCACCTTGCAATTTAACTAATCCATTTTCTTGGCGCCACGTCAGCATGACAGGAAAGACCCGCGAGATGTGGATCTGTTGCAACAACGTTCGACGTATTCAGCTATAACCGTTACAGAGCCCATCATTTGTCAATATCCACTAGTTTTTAATGCACGCACACATCCTCCTCCCTATCTGCACCAATCTGGAGCGCCGGAAGCGGAAAATGGAGTACAAATATAGCTTCTCTTACCACCACTCCTCCATTTTCTTCCCGTTACAGAGACGATCATGGCAGCCATGGTATGTTTACTAAAACCCTAACTTTTTTCTTTTCTTCATATGAAATATGTGACAACTGACAAAATCTTTTTTTCATTCTGCAATGTCTGATTCAATCGCATTATATGGCATTGTGTTTTATCTTTAAGCGAATTGATTTGAATTGGTTTTAAAATTGAGGTATATAAGTATAGGAAGATCTATATAAGCGATGTGGAGAAAATGGCGAACCATATTATTTACATTAACTATTTTGGATAAGAAATTATGCAATTTTATGTGAAGTATTGAAATTTATTGAAGCATGTGGACGACGGTATATACTGTAGGCTAATTTAGAGATTTAGGCATCATTGAGGCAAATTGGCGAATACTTGGCTGGCATTAGGATGGATAGAGAGGTTCTGCAAATCAAATGTGAGAGATAATAATGATATGCGGCATTCGTAGTGAAGCTAACCCATATGTAGAATCCGGGAAGAGGATGTGAAATTTGGTTGCATTTTAACACCAAATGTCCAAATGGTAGTGTGTAATTTTTATTTTGTGTTATTGTTGTAGAAATATGGCCTTTTTTTTCTTTTTTTTTGGTGTGTTTTGCTAATATTTGAAGAAGAATGACTCAAAAAGTGGCAAACCCACTTTCCTTTTGTGTCATGTAAGTTTCTGGAGTTGCCTTTGGAGTTGTCTTTACTGCCCGTACATTTTCTCAACTTTATTTGGCCATTTTGGTGATGTGCTTCAATGGATGGACTTGGGATTGGCTACACAAACCTTTTTTGCCGTATTGAGCTCTCTCTTTTTGGGCCATGTCCTCTAGTAATTTGTGGGCCATCATGTCTAAATGTTGAGTAGATGAGTAGTTTTGAGATATGAAATTAAAAGGTCTAGAAATAGAAACCTATCTTCAAATTGTCCATCTTTCATGTGACTTGCATTTTGCACCTATATATCTTCCATTAAGCTTGTAATCTGGATGGTATCTGAATTGGAATATTATTAGTACTAAACATTTATGGATAATGTTTCTGTTTTCTGTTCAAGCAGGTCGAAAGCAATAGTCAATATAAGCAAGTTCTTCTTTTAGCATATCAGAGTTTTGGCATAGTGTATGGTGACTTGAGCACTTCCCCTCTTTATGTTTATAAAAGTACATTTTCTGGATGGTTGCACCATTATCAAACTGAAGATGCAATATTTGGGGCATTTTCTTTGATTTTTTGGACTTTAACACTCATTCCGCTGCTCAAGTATGTCATCATCATGTTGAGTGCAGATGATAATGGTGAAGGTAAGTGCTGATAGGCTATACAATGATGGTACAAGTCCTTTTCCATTTTTGATTGCCTCTTAATGGATTTCTGCTAATATTTTTGGGATCGTTTACAGGAGGATGTTTTGCTTTATACTCACTCCTTTGCAGACATGCAAAGTTTAGTTTGCTTCCTAATCACCAAGCAGCAGATGAGGAACTTTCTAAATATTACAACCCGGGTCACTCAAATAGGAATATACCTCCTTCTTCACTTAAAAGGTTTCTTGAGAAACATAAAAAAACAAGAACTGCTTTACTTCTTGTAGTTCTATTTGGTGCTTCAATGGTTATTGGTGATGGTGTCCTCACACCTGCAATTTCTGGTAATGGCACTATCTTTTATATTTTTAGTTTTGTAGCTTCAATTCCTTTACTCACACCTGCAATTTATGGTAGTTCACTTTCATTGATGTCCACAAGGTTTCCTGGGGCCATTCAATATCCACTTAAACACTGGTTGTAACAGATTTTTGGTCTTTTGCAGTTTTGTCATCCATTGAGGGGCTGCAAGTGCGAACCAAGAATTTGCCTAATGGTAATTAAAAACTTCAGAAAAAGAATATATATACATATATATAAGAGATTTATAATATCTTTAATAACTTTAAAGCTAACACCCGTGAAGATAGAGAATCAATTATCTGATCATACTAAAGTCACCAACTCATCTTATCAAATAAGATTTTATTCATAAATTATGGGAGGAGGAGAAGAAATGTTAGAAATGTCAGATCCTTACCTTATTTATGCGCTGTAACATTGGGTTTCTACTTTTGCCATTAATCCTTAGCAGATTGACCTGCATATGGTATTTGAGTGAATAATTCCTTTCATCAGTCTAAGAATTGAAGTTGATTAGTTCTTCCTATGTTACAGAAGAAAAAATATTTTTTTTTGTATTGCTACTATAAGCATCAATTCCTTTTGTTTTCATCTGAATTAGAAAGCTGACTAAACCTCGGAAACATGGTTAAGAGAGAATAAATAAATCTGTACAGCATGGAGTAAGGTAGGAATGACTGCTGATGAGTAAAGAAAAAGAAAGAGAGAGCAAGGTAAAAATTGAACATCAAGAGAGATAGGAAAAGGTACCGAGACATGCTCTTGGGTTCATCAGTACCAGCAAAGTTTCAAGCGGGGAAATGAAGAAGAGGGGATTTTCCAGAATTATTTGTTTCTTATGTACACTAACACCCTCCCATTCTTTTATTATTGTGTTACTGTTCAAGTTCCTAACACTTCTATGAATGCATAGGTACAATTGTTGGCATTGCTTGTGTTGTATTGGTTGGCCTCTTTCTTTTACAGCACCGTGGCACCCAAAGGGTGGCATTCGTGTTTGCTCCCATTATACTCCTATGGTCACTGATCATTGCTGCTATTGGCATCTATAACGTCATTGAATGGAACCCAAGCATATACCAGGCACTTTCTCCACATTATATTTACAAGTTCTTTAGGGACACCGGAAAACATGGTTGGCTTTCTCTTGGAGGAATACTCCTGTGTATGACAGG
>JAESVK010000819.1:0-13034 GCA_017140935.1 Hamamelis virginiana
TGATTAGGGTGAGGGTGTACTGTTTGTAATAGAGAATGCTATTTAACAACGGGATAATGGGAAAACCTAAACTACAAGATTAAGTTAACCTAAAAGTTGTGGATGATTAATTATTTAATGATTAATCAAAACCATAAATTATCAAAACTCATTGAGGATGCATAATCTGTGCTAGCGATTAAATCATTATCTACTCAACCATCCATTAACAATAATACCATTTGCATTCGATTGTAGAAGTAATCACAGAAGACTCATACAATTAAGATAAAAACGATTTTATAAACAATAATCCACGAATACAAATCTATCCCGAAGTTACTAGCGTTAATTACAAACAGTAACAATTTAAAACTCACACAAAACCTTCTCCAAGCCCCATAGCCAAGGGACCTAGCCGGCCATGCAGTAGATCGGCGATCGTCGAACGCTCTTCCACCACATAGTTTGATTGCAAGGCTTTTGGAGTAGAATTAGAGTGTTTGGTTCCCAAGAAAATTGCCTAGAATCTAGGATATACTAAAAAAGGAAAAGTTGCTAAAAAGGGATAGAATCTCTCCTAAAAAGTTGCTATTTATAGTTCCCATAAACCCTAGAGGGTGAAATGACAATATACTCCTCAAACACTCAATATTTACAAGAAAACCAAGCAGAAATTTCGGAGAAGACCCATTTCTATCGATAGCGGTTGATGGCCTATCGATAGATATTTCGAAGTTGGTAAATCGTCATGGCTCTTTCGACTTCTCTATAGATAGCATATGAACACCTATCGATAGAGAACACGAATGGATGAATCGCCAATCAAACAGAGCTTGACATCTATCGATAGCGATAGTACACCTATCGATAGATGTTGAAATTAAATCCGAGAACAAAGTGTCAAAGGCCTCTATCTATCGATACCCATAAACCCACCTATCAATAGATCATTCACGAAATTGAAATTTGTTTGGCAGGAACCACCATCTATCGATACTCAAAGTCATCTATCGATAGATGGGCTTGATTACTTCACTTTAGCCCGAAAAGATGCTCGATGTTTCCTCAACATCATCCCAACCTTCAACTTCAAACCAAGCCTCATCGAAAAGCGTAGAACGGGACTTCATTAGGCCAAAATCCTGCAATGCGACCAAAAATACTATTACTGAATGAATTAAACAAATCCCACTAGGTTACCTCACTATTAACGTATAATTAGGAGTAACAACTATCAAATTAGGGCCTATGATTGCTAGCAATCACACCCCCCAACTTAGATGTTGCTAGTCCCTAGCTACACTTCAATATGGAGTAACCAAAAAGGGAGAACGGAAAAACACGAATAAAACTACCAAGAAGAACGCAAAATCAAAACTAAAGCTGAGCATCCAAAATAGAATGTACAAGTTGATAAGCTATACATGCATGGTACCACAACACACATTACTATTGCAAATATTCTCTTAATCAACTAAAAGAATGCCCTGAATGTGCTTGTGCAAATTTGAGCTTCAGAAAATTAATTTCTCTGTAAAACTAAGCTAGAGTTTCATCCTATCGGCGAGCTTCGATTTCTAAATCTCACAAGAAGGTCGCTCGCAATAAAATTCACACCAAAGATGTAGGTAACATATTCTGCCCGTGACGAAAATAAGGACACACGTAAGTCTTCTCATACGCTTAATGCACAAAAAGAAGCGAGATTAGGAAAGTGATATGCTCAATTTTACAATCACAAGATAATCATATCCAATCATGCACACATTTGTTGATCAAAAGAGAACATTGAAACTTTAAGAAATCAAATAGGACTTAAAAAGCTTAAAATGTACCATGGTTACAAGAAAGAAAAGGCGACACCAACTGAGAATGGTTAATAACATGTGGTTAAGGTATCTACCCATAACCATTCTCAACTACTAACCAACTAAACAGGCATAAACAACATAATTGAAACAAACAACACAAATAACAAAAACATCACCTAAACAAACTAAACACATAACCAATAACAACACACCACTAACACATCCAGAGTTAAACCAACTTCCAATAGAAACAACAACACCACCAAATAAACACCCAGTGAAATCTCCACATCCCTCACATCCCCGCTGGATCATCACCATCCAGAACATCATCCGCTGCAGGAGGAGGCGGAGACTGCGCAAACAAAGCCATCTCGGCATCCGAAATAATCTCACCCAGCTGGCTTCTCCAAAAAGCTCTCATCTGGCGCGAATGCAGTCTCAAAGTCTCAGCCATAGACTGCTGTCCAGTCAATAGAGTTTGCTGCCCCAACCAAATTTGTTCCACGAAATTTCTCTCGCTCATAAGCGGGGCAGCAGCGGCAGGAATGTGATGGGGGACAGTTCTCTCTTCAGACTGAGCAATAGGGGCGGCTCTTGCTCTCCTAGCAGCCTGACTTGCTGCCGTGCTTCTTGCGAATGTGGTTTGAGTGTTTGGGCCCTCGCCCCACAGTGGTGGCTCATCAGAATCCACTCCCGCCCGCATCACAGAATATGTAATCATCTGCGGGTATGGCATGTTGCTCCGCGGGATAGAAGCGATGTATGCTCGGATTTCATTGAAGATAAGGAGATGAATGTCCATTGGCCCATCATCCATGAACTCAAGTAGAAGCCGCACCGTCTCCAGGGGGATGTCAGAGTCAGTCCCTCGCGCTCGCAGGTTGGAGTACAGAATTTTATTCATTACCGAATAGAGGGCGTGCATGTTTTCTGTGCTGAAATTCTGTAGGACAATGCTGGGATCGACACACACAATGGCTGCACAGTCTGGAAGAGACTTCTCTGAGTAGCGAAGGTGGGATGCCAAAAACTCATCTGCAATGGGGCGCTGGCAGCATAAATACTGCGCAATATCATTCACGTTGAAACGGACTGTTCGGCCTAAAACTGCGCCCTGCAAAATCTCTGGCTGGTCATCCCGAAACTGGGCTGTTAAATAGAAATTGCGCACAAGTGAGGGCTTGTACCCTCCACCCTTCATCATCCACATATGAATTTTTACCACATCTCGACGTTGAATTTCCTTCGCCTCAGTGCAGTCTCAAATGTGGCTCTCTGGCTGGCTTGACTGATTATTTGGACCCTACGGCCAGTCCGCTAGTCATAGCTTTCCAGATTTCTCCTCGGACCCTCTCCAGTCTCCTCCCCCATGTTGACATATTCATCTTCCTCCACTGCAAAGTCCTCCTCTACTGGACGAGGGGCACGAGACGATGAACCTCGCCGACGAAGCGCAGACGGGGGAGGTGGTACAGAATAGTGATCGTCACTTGAATCAGACCCTGAATCAATCATGGCAGACCTCCTGCCTTGTCCAGAATACGCAGCAGTAGAACGGCGAGGACGGCTCATGTTAGCAGATGGAAGATTACACAACCATAACACAACCACACACAACGACTACAATAATGCAGCTCTCCAACTTCACACAAACGCAGCAACAAAATAGAAACAAAACCACCCCTAGGAAAGTCTAAACAGCAACTCCACAACAAAATAACTCAAGAACACAGCACCAAATACAGAGTACCAACCTAGATTGAGAGTGGGGTATTTGTAGCCATCAACTGGGATGTGAATGGGCAAGGGCGGTTTCTAGCACGAAGGGTCGTGGCGGTTGAAGAAGAGAAACCCTTTTTTGGACGGTTGAGCGCGGGAACAAACTAAGTCGCGGGCCCCTCTATTTTTTGAATTTTTCGACTTCTCTATCGATAGCTGGTAAGACCGCTATCACTAGGTCATCTATCGATAGCGGTCAAACTAGCTATCGATAGGTGAAGCTTTATGGTTTAATAATACTTTTTTTTTGAACGGGAAAACAGAAGATGATGACTATCGATAACCATGGTGGCTATCGATAGATGAAAGGTTCTGGAAAATAATTTAATTTAATTTTTTTTAAAACAGGGTTGCACAGGAATGAGAATGGAGCAGAAAAGAATGGAGTGAAAAGGAATGGACTGATAAACTGACGACCACAAAACCCCAACACTCAAAACTAGACGCGCCGCGAGGCTTCCTAGGCTTTGAATAAAATATGGAAGTGTTTAGGCTCAAAAAAGGGGTGCTAGGGTAAATAACAACCACAAACAAGAAATGAACTGGCTACAGACACAAACAAGGGCCTAAAATCATCTTTTAAAAGTGCTAATCATATTCCCAATTGATCAACTAAACCGTGCACAAGTGAAAATTCTCATCAAAGCAATTGCAAGAATAAGCACATAAAAAGCAAGAAACCAAATATGCTGCAAATGAATAGAGTATTTATGCTATTCCCAAAGAAGAATCATGGCTCAAAATATGCATAAAGGGTTCTAAATCTCCACTCTTCTTTTTAAGATTTAACTCTTACTCATTCAACATGATGATTAATTCACTAAAGCTTGTGTATGTGATCATTTTCAGGACAATTCTAACTAGCATCACAAAAAAAATTGAGCAATAATTCAGTGAGCATGGGCATCAAACATGTATAACTAATCAACTAGTCATTCTCTACAACATGCTCATGATTACCAAAGAAACTGAAAACAACTACTAAGAAAAATGCATATTAAAAACATTGGTTTTCACTTACTCATGACTTCGCAGTTGCACTCAAATTCATTGACAATCAAAATAAGCACATAATAAGACTGTCAGTCATGAATAAAATGAATGATACTCTCCCCCCAACTTAAATTGAACATTGTCCTCAATGTCTAAGGGATGTAAAACCAATGCACAGCATGCAATTCTAAAACAACCTAAACCTAAAAGAAAACAGTTGACTCATGGGTTTCCTCCCAAGCAGAGCTAAGTTTTTCGTCTTCAGCCAGACGTCTTGCATTGTCCTAATTCGACTCATAAACAGGGTCCTCTAAGGACATAGAATCCACCACCAAACCATCATGAATATTGTCAATGGTAATTCCTTCAATGAAATGCTTGAGCCTTTGACCGTTCACATTGAATTGGGCTCCACTCTTGGGATTCTTTACCTCAACTGCTCCATGGGGAAACACCTTTACAACCACAAAGGGCCATCCCATCGGGATCTCAGTTTACCAGGAAAGAGATGCAGTTTGGAATTGAATAGCCACACCTTTTGATTTGGTTCAAAAGATTTCCTATTGATGTGACTATCATGAAATTCTTTCTTTTCTTCGTAATTTTTTGAATTTTCATATGCTTCACTGCGAATCTCTTCTAGTTCACTGATTTGCAGTTTTCGATTCAATCCCGCTTCAGTCATTTCAAAATTGAATTTTTTTATTGCCCATAAAGCTCTAGCTCCAATTCAACTGGAAGGTGGCATGGCTTCCCAAACACCAATCTATATGGCGACATGCCAATAGGAGTCTTATATGTTGTCCTATATGCCCAAAGTGCATCGTTCAAGCGCAGTGACTAATCTTTTTGGTCAGACCTGACAGTTTTCTACAAAATGTGCTTAATCTCTCTATTTGACACCTCTACTTGACCACTGGTCTGGGGATGGTATGGGGTGGCTACCTTGCGGGTAATGGAGTACTTCGCAACCAATGCTGCAAAAGGTCTATTATTAAAATGCGAACCTCCATCACTTATGATTGCCCCTAGGGAACCCAAATCTAGAGAAAATATTTTCTTGCAAGAATTTTACCACAACTTTGTTGTGGTCATTGGTTCGAGTTGCTACAGCTTCCACCCATTTGGAAACATAGTCCATAGCAACCAAATTGTATTCAAAACCATGGGAAATTGGGAAAGGTCCCATAAAGTCGATGCCCCACACATCAAAAATTTCAACTATCAGAATTGGGCTCAAGGGCATCATATCTCTTTTAGAAATAGTTCCCATCTTTTGGCAGTTCTCACAAGTCTTGCAAAATTCTAAGGCATCTCTAAAACGTGTAGGACAATAAAACCCACACTGCAAGACTTTTGCAGCAGTCTTTTTCCCACTGAAACGACCCCCACATGCCAAGGTATGACAAAATTTCAAAATATCTTGCACTTCAATTTCTGGAACACATCTACGAATTACTTGATCCGCACAGTATTTAAAAAGAATTGGATCTTCCCAAAAATAGTATTTGATTTGTGCAAAGAAACGGTTTTTCTATTCTTATCTCAATCCGATGGGATGAGTCCCGTGGCAAGATAATTGATAATATGGGCATACCAAGGCAAGTGATGGTGTGAAATGGTCAATATGTGCTCATCGGGGAATTTATCTTGAATGGGTGCAGTGTCAAGGGATTGATCAACCAAAATTCTTGACAAATGGTCAACAACCACATTTTCACATCCCTTCTTATCCCTGATTTCAAAGTCAAACTCTTGAAGCAAGAGTATCCACCTAATCAACCTAGGTTTTGTTTCCTTCTTGGATGAGAGGTATTTCAATGCAGCATGATCCGAAAACACTATGACCTTTGATGCAAGACGATATGATCTAAACTTATCAAATGCAAAAACCACAGCTAAAACTTCTTTCTCGGTTCTGGTGTAATTGATTTGAGCCCGCTGTCCTAGGAAAGATCGGATTTGCTTGACAGTGGTTGGGGGAGGTAATTTTGTTATCAGCTCAACCTTGGCTCTATCCACTTCAATACCCCTCTTAGACACCACATGTCCTAACACTATGCCCTTTTGGACCATAAAATGACTTTTCTCCCAACTCAGTACTATGTTTTTCTCACAGCATCTATTCAGAACTTTATTAAGGTGGGACAGGCATTCATCAAAAGAAGATCCAAATACAAAAAAATCATCCATGAAGACTTCAAAAAACTCACCAATCATATTAGAAAAAATGACCGTCATACATCGTTGGAATGTACTTGGCGCATTACATAACCCGAAGGACATGCGCCTAAAGGCAAAAGTGCCAAAAGGGCATGTGAAAGTAGTCTTTTCCTGATCTTCTGGGTACACTGCTATTTGGTTATATTCAGAATAACCATCTAAGAAACAATAGTAGCTCTGACCTGCTAATTTCTCTAGAATCTGATCCATATAAGGGAGTGGGAAGTGGTCCTTCCTAGTCTTGGAATTTAACTTCCTATAATCTACACAAACTCTCTATCTAGTGGTGGCTCTAGTTGGGACTAGAATACCCTGATCATTGGCCACCACAGTGATTCCAGACTTTTTAGGGACAACTTGGGTAGGAGCTACCCACTCACTATCTGAGATGGGGTATATGATACCCGTATCTAGCAATTTGAGCACTTCTTTCTTAACTACTTCTTTCATGTTTGGGTTAAGTTTCCTTTGCACTTCTCTTGATGGCCTAGCCCCCTCTTCTAAATGAATTCTTTGCATGCAAATGGATGGGTTAATCCCTTTCAAATCCGCCACAGACCACCCTATTACTTCCCTATACTTTCTCAAAGTGTCCATAAGAGCTCTCTCTTGTAAACTACTCAAATCTGAAGCAATAATCACATGGAGAGTATCATTAGGCCCTAAGAATATGTACTTAAGATGGGATGGCAAAGGCTTGAGCTCAAGGGTAGGAGGTGACTCCAAAGAGCTGGGCATAGGTACACTGGCCACAGGTGGTAAGGGTTCTAGCTTAGGTGTCCAAGTTAGGCTACCTATACTTTGGGATGACTCCAAAACTTGATTAACTTTTTTAATGGCTAAGTCGATGTCAAAACTATCAGTGTCAAAATAGGCAAGGCATGCTTCTAAAGGGTCCTCAGTGAGAATGAATGGTAGAGATTCTTCAACAAGCTCATCAATAATGTCTACGAATGAACATTCCTCAAAGTGATGAGGATGGTTAGCCGCATGATAGACTTGCAGCTTGGCATTCAAATTACCAAAAAACACCTCCATAACTCCAGTTTTGCAGTGAAGTACTGCATTCGCGGTCACCAATAATGGTCTACCTATGATAACGGGGATTTGAGGTCTACTACTATTGATAGGTTCCATGTCTAAGACAATGAAATCAGCAGGAAAGACAAAAGATTCGATCTTGACAAGCACATCATGCAAAACTCCCCTAGGTACCTTGGTTGACCTATCGGCGAACTGAAGAACGGTAGGTGTAGGCCTTAACTCTCCTAAATCCATCTTCACATACACAGAGTATGGAAGAATGTTCACACTTGCCCCAAAATCTACCAATGCTTTATCTACAAAATGATCTCATAGGAAACATGGTATGGTGGGTGTCCCAGGGTCTTTCTTCTTCACAGGGATTTGGTACTGACAAACTGCAGTAGCTATGTCTACGAGTGCTGAGGACTGGGCCAAATGCACACGCCCTTTTCTTTGATGAGTACACAAATACTTCAGAAATTTGGAATAAGATGGGATTTGTCTAATTGCCTCAAGAAGTGGAATATTGATTCTCACTTGTTTGAATACCTCAAGTATGTCATCAACTGAGGCTCATTTCTTAGCTTTCTTAGCAGGCGACATAAGCGCCGAACGGAAAGGTGCCCTAGGCACATAAGATGCTACGTGATCTTTTACTTTGGAGGGAAAGTTATCCCTCTCAATTTCCTCTTCTATCTCTTTTTCTTAACTTCTTTCTTTTCTCTTTCCACTCTCATCACTCCCTACTTCTCCAATTGGAGGCGAATTATCTTCCTCCATGACTTCATCTCCTACCTTATTGTCAACAACTCTCCCACTCCTAAGGAATGTTATAGCTTGAACATCCTCATATTTAATTGGCTCTTGAGAGGTAGAACCCTCAGCCACATAAGCTCCCTTGGGATTCCTAACCGGTTGACTAGGCAACTTACCCTCCTCTCTTCGATTCATAGTGGCCGCTAATTGGCCAACTTGAGTCTCAAGCTTAGCTATGGATTGTGAGTGGGAATGGAGGAGTTGGTTGGTTGCTTGGTTGTTTGTCTCCATACTTTTCAAGGTACTCAACACTTGCTCCTCGAAACCTGGGGTTCTTGGGGTCGGTTGGGGTTGAGATGCTTGGACAGTCTGTGGTGGAGGGTGGTAAGTCGGTTGTGAGTGAGGTGCAATGGCACCTTGAGATTGATACTGACCTTGGAGGTTGGATGGCCTATATGGTGCAACCATGCCCTGATTCCCTCCTTGGTATTTGGGTCTTACAGGCTGTGGGTTCTGAACACTAGGTTTTGGTGGTTGTTGGCCCCAACGGAAATTTGGGTGGTTGGCCCACCCAGGGTTATAGGTATTGGAATAAGGGTCACTTCTCTGTTGCATGTACCCTAGGGCCAAATTGACTTGCTCAGAAATAAAATTAGGATATTGCCCTGCCATGGGGCAAGATAATGTATCATGTGATGAATCATTACAAATGGTACAAGGTTCAGACACTAAATTGACCATGGCCTTGTAAGGTTTTTCTTGCAATGCAATGAGTTGGTCCAATTTCTTAGACAACGCCTCAACCTGTTGGTTCACTACCTTGGTTTGTTCAACCTCATAAATGCCTCCTTTCTTGGACGAAGAAGAGGATGAGGAAGATGGTGTTTGGGTTGTTCTTTCTCTCTCTGTCAAACCCGTGGATTCCATGTAATAGGAATCCTCACTCATTGTCTCAAATAGTGCCCACACCTCGTCAACACTCTTTCTCAACACAGACCCTCCACAAGCCGAATGAATTAACTGTCTATCTCTCTCCCTTAGACCCTTAAGGAATGCTTGCACTATTTGCCATCTAGGGATATTATGATGTGGGCAAAGTCTAAGCAATTCTTTCAATCGTTCCCACGACTCATCGAAAGACTCTCCCTCGATTTACGTAAAGTGGAGAATGCTATGACGCATTTGGAAAATCTTACCAATGGAATAGTAGCGGGCAAGGAATAATCTCTGAAGTTCATCCCAGGTGGTTATTGAAAGGTATTGTGATTAGAAACCATGGATTCACAGCGGAAGAAGAAAAACAAAATTTTTTCTTTTATAAAAAACAATCCATATTCACAAACCTTCAAGAATCGTTTCGAGCATGGGGTCATGTATTTAAAAACATACAAATAAGAATGAATATTTAAAAACATAAATACACCTTACTTGATTGTGCTTTTCGATGTGGCTTTCCACCAAGTTTCAAAGAGATGAAACCTTCAAAGTGTATCCACACGAGAGTAAGATACCTTGAACCTTCTAGTCTTCCACAACGCCTTGTGAAACAAACTAGCATGGAGAGGGAGAGGAGAGAGAATTCGGCTATGAGGGTTAGGAACCCTAGAATATGAAGACTTAATTATTAGGGTTGCATCTCCTCATATTTATAAACTATCTCCTCTTTAAGGAGTGTTTGGTTACTAGTGCTCGCATGACCAAACATCCTTGAATAGAGTAATCCTATTCTTGGTTAAGATTGTCTTTTAATTAATTAACCTTTAATAATTAAAATCAAACATAACTCAAAGACAGGATTCCCCTCCCACAAGTTTAAGAAACTCAGTTACTCTCTATTGTGTGTGACCCTTTGGGTTCACCCTAACCTAACAGTGGACAGGGACATCTCTATGTCACCTAAAAATAGAAACTTTCTATTTTAAGGTTCAATTGGAACCATTCCAATTTTGCCCTCATTGATAACACTTTATCAATAGGCTTTCACTGGTCATGAGTGACATCTAGCAACATATCATGACGTACCGTAGGTTTAGGTGAATAGCAGAACTATGTGAACCCTTCATGTTATTTAATCCTTCATCCCCTAATGTCACAGTTAAGATAATAGGTATGGTTTTAGTCAAACCCTATCTTAACAACTTGATATTTGTCCCACAAAATATAATCTCAATAAGGTAATCGCAGTGAAACACTTTTCACTGTTTACCTTTCACTCTGGCCAGAGGTTCCCTTTGAGAATTATCATTGTGAACTTATCCTGACATTCTCTCTCATTAACTGAGAGTGATGATTCCTTATTGCACACTCATCCATCTTCATGCATAACTCATTAGAGCCAATAAGCACCGATTACAACCTTATGGATAAGGCTGTACAAGATACTATCAAACTCTAGCAACCTATGCATAAGACAGCTATGGTGTCTCAGGTCTAAGGACTACCAAATAAATGGACATAACACTAGAATATTCCTTTGACAGAACTACCATAGGAACATTCTTTGTAGATCATGTTCAGTGTACATATTCTCTAATATGCACCCACAGATTAACCTAAGTGTCACTACACTGATAGGAAAGACTACCTATCCTCCATATGAGTTGGTTTAAATCTGTGCTACTCTTCAAACGGTTAATTAAATATCCACTTTAATAAAGCTTTGAGTAGGAACTCTTTTAGAATAGATGTATATGAGAAATATCATTCTCTCTATCTCAACACCTTGAGATGCATATTTCTCTTATCATTTATTCATGGACCTTATCATATATGTTAGAACATATTAGATAAGTTATACCTTCCATATATTATGATAATATGAAACTTAATATACCCTTTAGGATTGGTTTTAGGGCTTACTTCTAACAGTTATGGGTTGAGGTGGCTTGAGAAATGTAAGCCAGTGTTTCGCCTTGTCCTTCAGGGAGAAGGAGAAGAGAAACAATCGCAGAGACTCTTGAGGGAAATCTCTAATCCTGATGGTGTTACAAATGTTCACAAATTCAGTCAAATGATCGTATAGGTTTTCACGATCCAACCCATAAAATGTCGAGAGTAATTGAATGGTTTGTTGTTTAATCTCATATGTTAACTCCTCTATATTAGGAACTTATATGCATGATGGGGGACTGAATGTGTTTAGCATGAAATGGTCCTTCAACAACCTAGGTGCAGGTGGAGCCTGCTGAGCAGCTCTACCACCATTATTTCCTAGGGCATTTGCCATTTCTGAGTCTACAATTGGTGGTGACTCTTGAGTATTGTGAAGAGAAGCCCTAGCAGCTCTCAAAGTAGTCTCTAAGTCCTAGTCTAAAGGGTGCAACTCCTATGGAATGGAACGTCTACCGTGCATGCAAACCCTAAACCCACACCCACAGTATGCTCAAAATATGATGCAATGCGAAAAATTAAAAAGAAGAAACGAGTTAAGAGAACTCTCCTCGGTCCAGATAGCTAGTCTTTATGCGGTCCTATCCAACCTGTTTTAGCAAAAAAAATTTAGCAATTTAGCCTTCGAGGGCTTTTTAGCGCGCAAAATTCAGCAAGCTGGAATTGATTAGATTAAGCCACCTGAAACAAGAACGAGCGCATCAAAGGTAACAAGGAAAAAGAAAAGAATAAGAAAGAAAATATTTTTACAACTAGAATAGAACTCTAAAACTTCCTATTCAATCCAAGGCACGCTCCCAGGCAACGGCGCCAAAAATTTGGCCGCGCTACGGGAAGGGAGGTTATTTCCTCGCTGCGCGTCCAAATTTAGTAATTTATAAAACCACACTCAACAAAAGTTAACCTCAATTCGTTTAGTTAGGGCGAGTGCGGGTCGTCCACAGAGAACGATGGTGGATTCAATAAGAGTCTTAAAAAGGTCTAAACTATTGAGATTCAAAGTTGATTTGATTGGTTGGGTGATTCCCTTAAAAGCTAACAAATGCAAAAACAGTAATTAAAATTGGGAAAATCAAAATGTGGAGAATGGCAATGGGGTTGGATCTGATTAGGGTGAGGGTGTACTGTTTGTAATAGAGAATGCTATTTAACTACGGGATAATGGGAAAACCTAAACTACAAGATTAAGTTAACCTAAAAGTTGTGGATGATTAATTATTTAATGATTAATCAAAATCCATAAATTATCAAAACTCACTCAGGATGCATAATCTATGCTAGCGATTAAATCATTATCTACTCAACCATCCATTAACAATAATACCATTTGCATTCTATTGTAGAAGTAATCACAGAAGACTCATACAATTAAGATAAAAACGATTTTATACACAATAATCCACGAATACAAATCTATCCCGAAGTTATTAGCATTAATTACAAACAGTAACAACCTCACCCAAAACCTTCTCCAAGCCCCATAGCCAAGGGACCTAGCCGGCCATGCAGTAAATCGGCGATCGTCGAACGCTCCTCCACCACATAGTTTGATTGCAAGGCTTTTGGAGTAGA
>JAESVK010000819.1:13044-30133 GCA_017140935.1 Hamamelis virginiana
GAACGCTCCTCCACCACATAGTTTGATTGCAAGGCTTTTGGAGTAGAATTAGAGTATTTGGTTCCCAAGAAAATTGCCTAGAATCTAGGATATACTAAAAAAGGAAAGGCTGCTAAAAAGGGATATAATCTCTCCTAAAAAGTTGCTATTTATAGTTCCCATAAACCCTAGAGGGTGAAATGACAATTATACCCCTCAAACACTCAATATTTACAAGAAAACCAAGCAGAAATTTCGAAGAAGACCCATCTCTATCGATAGCGGTTGATAGCCTATCGATAGATATTTCGAAGTTGGTAAATCGCTATGGCTCTTTCGACTTCTCTATCGATAGCGTATGAACACCTATCGATAGAGAACACGAATGGATGAATCGCCAATCAAACAGAGCTTGACATCTATCGATAGCGATAGTACACCTATCGATAGATGTTGAAATTAAATCCGAGAACAAAGTGACAGAGGCCTCTATCTATCGATACCCATAAACCCACCTATCGATAGATCATTCACGAAATTGAAATTTGTTTGGCAGGAACCACCATCTATCGATAGATGGGCTTGATTACTTCACTTTAGCCCGAAAAGATGCTCGATGTTTCCTCAGCATCATCCCAACCTTCAACTTCAAACCAAGCCTCATCGAAAAGCATAGAACGGGACTTCATTGGGCCAAAATCCTGCAATGCGATCGAAAATACTATTACTGAATGAATTAAACAAATCCCATTAGGTTACCTCGCTATTAACGTATAATTAGGAGTAACAACTACCAAATTAGGGCCTATGATTGTGAGCAATCACACACACACACACACACACAGATATATATATTCCAAGCAAACAATCCAACCATAAGTTCACTCCAAGACTAAAGGACTAAAATCTGAAGAGAAACCTAAAAAACAACCAGTTGCCTAATGCCCACCTTGTGCAATCTTGAATGTTAGTCAACCATGCTTAGCATTTATACATTGTTATGCCAAGTGACTAGCTAATTAGACGGAGATATAAAAATTTTAATTTATTGGGATCCTTTTGGCAAGGTGCATGAATCCTTGGGGAATTCCTTTCTCTTAATATTCATTTTACTTACAAATCCTTAGCATATGCAAGAAAAATGAGGGTACTAGAAATTGTATTGATAATTTGTGCATGCAAAAGAGTGACCAAATAAATAGGTAACCTTATCCATATATGCCCGCATACTTGCACACATGCAACATCTATAAATAAAATATAATTATATAAACCCATATAAAAACCTAATAGAACCAAACTGATGCATCGTAATCATGCATAGTAATAACATATAAACTCACCAACGGTTTGAAAACAAACATGATGATTTCTTCTTAAAGCCAATTTCTCTTTGCTTCAAGCTAGAATATCCATTAAGATAATGGAGCTACAAATTTCTTTTAAATCCTAGAAATTTTTAGGAACTATCTTCCAATAAAAACAAATAAAGCCTAAGAATCATATTCACCAAACAAGTCATGAAGTACTCCACCCAAATTTGTACCATCAGGTAGGCCATCTTTTGAACCTTCTCACAGAAAAAAAGGGGAGGAGAATAAAAAAATAGAGCATATGAAAACGATCAAAGCACATCACTGATCAAGCTCATTAACTTAGCTTATAAACTCTCTATTTTGTTTCTCTGTTTTTTTTCAATTTTTTCTTCTAACACTACACAATTTGTAATCCAAAAGGCCACATCGCTTGAACCTGCTCAAAGCTCCAATACCCAAATGTTTTCTGTGACGGTTTCATCCATCCTTAAATGAATTTACATTGTTCACCCACAGCAATCCTAACAGTTATTTGACCTTTAAACTTACTTCAATCATATGAATATTCAAAAATCCAAAGGCAGAGAGTGGTTCAACAGCAAAAAACCTAAAAATATGTCATCAAACATTGAAACATTGAAGTGAAACAAACACACACAGAGGCACTATCAACTTCTGTCTAATTGTTAGATAAATGACCCAAACCAGATTACAAGAGAAAAACTATTATGCATAAACACTTCCTTGAAAATATACCACCTGACCCCCCATTTTGAGCACTCGAGTATACACTAAAAAATTCACGAAAATAGTGTGAGTGGTTTAAGGTATTAAAACAATGACCTCTCTTGATTCTAAAAACGGGGATATAAATGTTGAGAAAATGGTTTGGTTTTACGGATGTTTAGGAGTCCAGAAAATGTACAGTATTTTCTTGCCCCAGCTATAACCTAGATTTATGTGAACCTGATACTTTACTTTGAATACTTGATTCTAAAAACAGGTATGTCTATCCCTCTTCTTTTTCTTAAATCTCTTATCCTAAAGCTCGAAGACTTGGACTCGAAATACCATTTGGCAATCGAGGGCCAGTGTTAAATTAAGGGCATCTTAATTTATTAGAATTGTAACAAGAATAAAGAAAATATAGTCCAGCTAGTTGGCATGTTTCTAATACTCATTGAAAGGTTAGTCCAGGATCCTATAATTAATTTTTGATTACATTGTCGACTGAACCAACTTGGGCCTATAAGATGTGTATATTGACTATATTCTCTAAGATCAACCCAGCCCAAGTATATAATATCAAATTCAGTGTAAGTAGTAGGAACTACTGTTAAGTAATAAGTAGTAGGAACTGCTGCCCTTCGTAGTATTAACCAAACCCAAACACTCAATATTCGATTAATCAAACTCTAATTTTGCCAGGTAAGTATAAATCTTCTAAGAATAAGACTAACCAACTTGGAAATGATACAAGTCTCAAATTAGGCTCAAAGCAGAAATTAAACCCAAATATATAGTTTTAGTAAATAGAAAGTCTAAAAAAATGAATTTTTTTAAAAAAAATTAGGAATTGTATAACCAGACAACTACTAACCTAGAAAGGGGCGAATATTACCACCCCTTTATATGATTTCCAACCCCCACATTTCCCCATTCCAAGTATGCCCACTTGCAAATTTACCGTCAAAGACATTTGACATTTCAATATACCAGTTCCAATATTCAAAGAATTGATTTCACACCCCACGCCCTAAATCCTAAAGCCCTCCATCTCTCCTTCTAACTCACTCATCACCCCCTAAATCAAAGTATTAGACGAGTTGTCTAATTCTGAAAGATTTGATAATTCAACCACCTTTCTCTCATTAAGCCAAATCACCGTTTGTATATGTGTGTGTAAAATCAACAGTAGAAGTAACAAATGCTGAAAGCAAAAAATAAAATACTGAACCAACCTCTTACCATCAACAGATACATGGCAATGGAAATTTTAGAAAAATATATAATATATTATAAATGCTCACAACTGATTTAATTGGAGATTCAGGTAATTTCATGAATGCTGCACAAATTTTGACTATTAAAATTATAAAAACTATTACAAGAGTAAGAGTAAGAAAATAAAGCTCTATACTAAAAAGTAAAAATTACAACAGTAATAATAATAAACCCTAAATATAAAGGGAAAGCCCTAAATATAAAGACCATGTACACTGGCCGAACCTCCATAAGGACACAAGAGAGAGAGAGAGAGAGAGAGAGAGAGAGAGAGCCCTAAATATAAAGGGAAAAAATGAACATTAAAAGAGATATCCAAACTCACCTGATGGCCGATCGTTGTCGTGGAATGGGAGTTCGTGGATGGATGCCGATGAACCCTTCCCGTCGTTCAGATGGCCGGTGAATGGAGTGAGAATGCTCGTACCGTTCAGATATGATGGATGAACCCTCCATTCGGACGGTGAATGGAGTGACGTCGATGAACCATTCCTGCGTGTGAATGGAGTGATGAGAGGTAAGAGAGAGAAAGGGGGAAGTAGGCAACGATCGATGAACAGAAAACCAAAATGGTGTTGGGAAAAATGCAGGCAACGATTGATGAGCCAAAATGGGTTCCCGCGTGAGCCAAAGTGAAAGAGGGAAGTAGGAGATAGAGGGGAAGAGAAGGGGGGAAGTGTTCCCGCGTGAGATAATTGGCAAATTGGGAAGGTTTATTTCTCTTTATTTATTTTTGGGACGGTTGTAAGCCAAAATGGGGCCACAATTCATTTTTAATTTATTAAAAAAATAATTTGCATTTTTTGGGACAGTTTAGATAATAGGCATTGTAAGGGAGTTTTTGCAACAGCAATTTCCGTCCCTATTTGGGGACAAACTACAATCCGTCCCTAAATTAGTCTTAATTGCTCTTTTTTTTTATAGTGACAAAAAAAAAAAAAAAAAAAACAAATAACTGGGAATCTTAAGGACCAAACAATATAAGAACGAATCTTACCCAATGCCAGTTTCTTGGTGCACCTAACAAGCTCCTTCCTTGCCGACGGGCAAATCTTTTCCAGGCCGTGTTCTTCTTCCTCACAGGTGAGATTCATGCTCGAGGATGGGTTTTCAGTTGTAATCACTTTCTTTATCGGAAGCCATGGATTTGTAAACTACAAAAAATAAAAATAAATAAATAAAAACCCAGATATCAGTGAACAGTAGTAGAGCCATTGAGGATGATATGGCTAATGAATCAACTGGCACTTACCTGTGATTAAAGACCAACGGAGCTTTCAAAAGCCTAATCGAAGTGAGACAACTTAATCAAAGAGAGAGAGCCCTATGATTAAAGACTTAGCTATGATCAAGAAACCTAATTGAATAGAGAGAGAACTGTGATTGAGCTACTATAGATGTTGATTTGGGGATCGATTTGTTAGGGTTTTCAGATTAGGGAAAGAGAGGAGGCGAAATAAGAGAGGGAAAGAGAGGCGCGAAATATGAAAAAATCGGGAGGGAGATGAAGTGGCAAATGAGAGTTTTAACGAGGGTTTTCCAATCTCGTGACAAATCTTCTAAAAATGGAGAATGGCAGGCTAAAATTCAAGAGGGAAATGAAAGTTTTAATGAGGGTTTTCCACCCTCGTGAGAACTCTTCTAAAAATGGAGAGCAAAATTGGGTAAATTGATGAACCAAAGACGAGGGGTTTTATACCACCCTCGTATTTTCTAGCCTTTTAATAAGTGTTTTTTAAAAACCCTCGTTTTTATTGCTTTTTTACAATAGTTTTAGAGCACCCTCGTCTTTTCCCAAAATCTCTTGTCGTTGTAGCCCATTTTTCTTGTAGTGGGAATCTACTTCGAGAAGGATTCTAAAAAGTGATTTCAAACTAGAATGAAATTCCATCTTTCATGAAAAAGTATTTTGATCAAATTCAAACTCTCGAAGTTAGAGTCCTAGATAAGATAGAATTCTTTCGATCATGTGGTTCATTACAATAAGAGAGTCCAAGGTAATTGAACTACGTGGACTTTGATTCTTATCAAGTAATTGGTAAGGTACGTAGGCAGTCAATAGGGCGCAAGTCCAATCTTAGGATGACTCTATGTCTCCTAAGGTCTTTAAGATTTTGATTCCTTTTATTCTTATTATCTATTATCTAGTATTATTTACACTACTTTCTTACTGGATTAGATATGATAGGTTGTTTTTATAAGACTTTGATAAAGCCCAAAATTAATTAGGAGATCTTTAATTAGGGTGAGGTGGGTGCCTACAAGGAGTTCCTTGGAACCTTCCCACTTCATAACCTAGCCCCCGAATCCAACTTTGATTCGAAGACCATGCTTTTCCAAAATATGGGGTCATTGTTTTATTGAAAATAAACTTTTTTTTTTATGGTTTCCTTGTTCCTTAAAAATAAGGTGGCGACTCTCAGTTTTTTGCAAACACTTATACTTTTTCAAAACCCAATCTTGAGTGGATAATAGAGAAGGATAAATTGAGACGGATAAAGATCATCCACAATCCACAATGATTCAAAAGTGAACGGCCTCCAAAATCCCTTTGGTCGCTGGTTCACATATTAGCGACTCCACTGGGGATGTCGAGGGCTAAAATCCAATTAATTATTTTTGGGATTTTCAATTTCTTAATTAATAAAATCAACCACTGGCATTTGCATGATTGTTTGACTTTGATTACTGCATTGTGTGCGCATTGACTCTGCATGATTAGGACCGTTGTATGCTAAAGCGAACGATGAGCCTAGCCCTGGGCCCAGTCTCTTTGATTCTTGGGTTCTATGTATGCGAAAGCCATCACTCTTATCGCAACGTACCCTCGGGTATATCAAACGGACCAATCACGTACTGTTGGACCCACGCGGCATTCCTGATGTCCAATGTGGTTAGGTATATTGATTGGACCGAGCGAGTAAGGAACACTCAGCCTACCCTTTGCATTAGTCCATATAGACTGTCTCTCTAGGACACATACCCTACATCGCTTGTTCACACACTATTGTAATGTTATGTTTTTTCCCCCCGGTTTTGAGCCTTGATTGTGAAATGTGTAGAACCATTAAGACCTGGATCTGTAGGACTAGACATTTATGAAAAACCCTAAACTCTTAGGGAGAGCTTCCTCAAAGAGTCAAGGTACCTAATAAAGGCTAGCACCCTATAGGTTCATGAGCTTAGGCCCCCATGGTAGTGTTATGCTGCTCGAATATTTGTATCCGTCAGTGAGACTTGTAAGAAGATGTGAGACGTGGGCTTTAGGCCCCTGTCCTTTGGATAGAAGGTTTAGATTCGCAATGAGTTTGAGATGTGGGCTTTAGGCCCATGTCAATTGGATATAAAGTATGGCCTGTAGTAAGATTGAGATGTGAGCTGTAGGAATGAGATTCGTGCTTGAGCCTTAGGCCTATTTTCATAAGATAGAATGTGATAGAGTGAGATTGATGTGTGGGCCTTGGGCCCATACTCTTGTGAGCATGTGAGATTATCGTTTTTCATCCTTTTTCCTATTGGAAGCTCTCAGTTGATTCGAATCCTTCCCCATTTCTTTTCCCAGCATTCTGGCTTGGTGTCGTGATTCCAGTGGTCGATTAATTAGCTTGAAAGGTTCATCCGTTGATTCAAGAATGTCTAGTCACAAGGATCTTACCCCTATTGTTGCTGAATCTAATGGAAAAACGGTGGATGATAAGATCGAGGCATTTTTAAAAGTAGTCCAAGAGTTAGTCCATCTGAAAGAAGAGGAGGACAAGGTGCAAGCCCTTATTAATCCCCTATTTGATAATGTTGATGAGGAAGAGTGTTTCCTTAAGCCTAAGGTAGTTGCTGAGCCCACCAGGTCTGGTATAGAATTTGTTCAGCCCATTGATCTGGATAAGAAGTCCAAAACCAAGGCCCCTACCTTCTTTTCCGCCGAGCCTATTTTATTGAGTAGTAAGGTGGAAGCCCTGGAAAAAGCCTTGAGAGGTATCAGAAAATCCGACGACTTGGTACATATGTCGTCATTATCTTTATTCCCTAAGGCCCGTATGCCCACTCATTTTTGAATGCCTGAGTTTGAGAAGTTTGATGGGATGGGTTGTCCTAAAACCCATTTGAAGATGTATGTGAGGGCTATGCACCCTTGAGGGGCTGAAGATGACCTGCTTGCCCAAATGTTCCACGAGACACTGGCTTGATCTGTTCTGAAATGGTTTCTGTCACTGGATGAGTCTAGAATGAAGACATGGGAAGATGTATGCATCGAGTTCAGCAATCACTACAGGTATAACACGGAGGTTGACGTCACTAGGAGGGATTTGGAGACTACTAAGCAAGAATCTAGGGAAACCTTCTCTGCCTTATCACCCGTGGGAGGGCCAAGGCTTCCAAAATGCCTAACCGACCTGAAGAAGAAGAACAAATCCGCTCGGTGGTGAAGAATTTGCTCCCAGTTTATCATAAACACATGTTCTCCCAATACCTTCATAATTTTCGAGCCTTGGTCGCTGCTGGTACTCAAGTAGAGGACGCCCTAGCCAAAGGAGCCCTCGGAACTGATGAACCTTACAAGAACCGTCGTCCTGTCATTAATGGGAGGGCTACTGAAGTCAATGCCATATCTCAGCCTGCCCCATTCACCCAACCCTTTTCCTTGGGAAATAAACCATTCAGAAAATTCACCGAGCTCTACATGCCATTGGATCAAGTCTTTGAGAAATTAAAGGCTCGAGGCTTGCTCTAACCATTAGAACCCAAGCCCACACCCGATCCATTACCCAGAAATTATAATGAAAATGAATATTGTAACTACCATCAGTCCAAAGGCCATATTACCAACTGTTGCATCCGCCTTCGCCATGAAGTCCAAGACCTCATAGATAACAAAACCATTTCCCCACCTTCTCAACCCAATATCACTCAAAATCCACTTCCTACCCATGCAGTCCCACCACCAGCCAATATCAATGTTATCCATGCCGACCCTTATAGCCACTGTGAGCCTATCTATCCTCACCCTTCATCTCCTATCACCACAGTCGAGGTATCCCATCTTTGTCAGACCCTTAAGCCCATTACCCCATTCAAGCCAAGTTCCAAAAAAGCCTTCCCCAAGATTGGGACCAGCCAACGAGAGTTGCGAAAGAGATATGAGGCCGGAGATCCCAAAGTAGGCCTGTTGGGTGAACCTAGCGGAAAGTTTGATTTCTATGTCTTTTACCCTAAAGTGGAGAAGCCCACCTTGGAAAAGTCCATTTTTGAAGAGCCTATTGTCCCTACTGGTTGGGATGATGACCTGCCTAAAGAAAATGTTCCTCTGGCTTAGGTTGAACCTGAAGATCCAAACCTCATTCTTTCTAAAGAAGCCAGCCAGGTTATCCTCATGAAGCATTTTGAGAATGAACCCGCATGACCGCCAGGACCACCGATATGCACGGGGAAGTTCGTTACTTAACCGTTTATCTAAGATAACCATGGGTCACCCAATGTTTCAAGTCAAGATTGGCTTCTGCCGAATCTACTATAGATGACGAGTCATGAAATGAGGTTGATATCATATAATGGGAAGATTTGATGAATACACTTGAAGTGATAGCAGATATTTGGGCTAGCGATGAGGAGGATGTTAACCATGTCACTAGGGGAGGTCGTCATTTCAAGCCACTCACTTGGAATCCGATAATCCCTTAGGAGAGTTAGAGAGACCCCAATGCACTGAAGTTCAAGAAGAAGAGGATGAGGTATTAAAACAGCTCAAGCGGACTCAAGACAATATCACCATCTGGGGGCTTTTAATGGCTTCACAAAAACACAGGCAGACATTGCTCAGGCTACTTAACCAAGTGCAGATTCCCATCGACATTTCACCTGACGACTTAGTTGGTTTGGTCAGTCTAGTTCAGCATGGGCAGTCGATATCCTTCACAGAGTCAGACCTTCCGAAAAAATGGCCCAATCATTTGCAAGCCTTGTATGTCACGGTAGATACTATAAGTAAAAGGATTCCTACTGTATTGATAGATAATGGGTCAGCCTTGAATGTATGTCCTCTAAGCACTGCTACTTCTTTGGGCATCGAACCATCAAAATTCAGGCCGTCAGGGCAAACTGTGAGAGCATATGATAACACTCGAAGGGAAGTGATTGGCATGGTCACCTTACCTCTAGTCATCGGGCTTGTAGAGTTCCAAGTCGATTTCTAAGTGCTAGATGTGCCTGCTTGTTTCAACCTCTTACTTGGTAGACCTTGGATCCATCCAATTGGGGCTGTGCCTTCTTTTCTCCATCAAAAAGTTAAGTTCCCTTACAAAGGCTTAGTGGTGACATTGAAGGAAGATTCTGAGATCACTTCTACCCGTGTACCTATCTGTGAGATCAAACCTGAGATTGAAGAGAACTATTGACAGGCTTTGAGTACATACAGTGTGTAGAGGTTGAGCCAGGATGTAAAGAAAAAATGGTGTTAGATTGCAGTCCATACAGAAATATGCAAGTGGGCCAGATCATGAAAGATATGGGCTTCTTTCTAGGAATGGGCTTAGGTCATCATCATCAAGGCACGCCTGGTCCCATCGAGTATCCCTCAGCAATTTATCCTTTTAGATTAGGCTATCAAAGTACCGAAGTTGAAAGAAAAGATATGGCACAGAAAAGAAGGGAAAGACAGTTGCCCAAAGAAGAGGGACGAGTCCCTAACCTCACTCTGAAACCTTACCGGCCCACTCTGAATGGGGCTTTTGTCAAAGAAGGAGATGATTTCCCTTGTTGCGGATTCCCTGAGCCTATTTACCTTGAAGATCAGAAAGCTAGAGTTCCTGGGTTTGAAATCTTCTTCAACACTCCACTACCTCTCTCTCCAACTACCATCATGACTGAAGAGCATACAGAATTCGACTGGTCTGACCATATCGATGAAGTTGCTATAGAGGCTATGTTCAAAGAGATCGCCTGCATCGAAGAGCATGTTCATGAACCTGATCTTATCCACCTTATTGAAGACGCCACCAGTCCATTAACCAATTGGTGCCTCGAGAATGAGCCTCGAGTTGAAGACTCAGTCGTGGAAAAATCGCTCCCATCAGATGATAGCTTGTAGGATTTCAATACTTTATTTCCATAGGATTGTAGAATAGTGCTTTTGTTTTTCCTTTCCAATAAAATTATCCCTCCTCTGTTAGAGGTGAATGATAGTTTAGTTTGTGTTATCCCTCTTTCTTCGAGATTAATAAAATATTTATTTTCTTCATTTTTCACATTTGCAGCTTGTTTCTTCTTTCTTCTATGGGTATATATGGCATGAACATAGATCCTAGAGAGGATGTTCCCCCTGAGTTTGAACAACGAAGGGAAGTGGAACATGCTCGACCTAATATGAATGAATTAATATCGATTAATTTAGGATCCGATGAATCGCCTAAGATAATTAACATTAGGGCAACTCTATCATCACAAGAGCAAGAAAAATTGGTAGGATTATTGAGAGAGAATATAGAAGTTTTCGCGTGGTCATACAAAGATATGCCAGGAATTGACACCGATGTAGTGCAGCATTTTATTCCCACCAACCCGAGGGTTAAGCCAGTTAAGCAAAAGTTGAGAAGAATGAAGCCGAAGTGGGCACTTAAAATCAAGGATGAAGTAGTGAAACAGATGAATGCTGGATTTCTCCAAGTATTGGAATACCCCGAGTGGTTAGCCAACATTGTGCTAGTGCCTAAGAAGGATGGGAAAATTAGAATGTGCGTAGACTTCCGAGATTTGAACAAGGTGTGAACCAGCCAACCTGAATCGGGAGGCCCTCTCATTCACTTTTTGGGGGTGTTTATCTTGGGTGGATTGTGGATGATGTTTATCCGTCTCGATTTATCCTTCTCTATTATCCTTCTCTATTATCCACATTTATCTTTCTCTATTATCCACTCAAGATAGGGTTTTTGAAAAAGGATAAGACTTTGTAAAAACTAGGAGTCGCCACCTTATTTTTAGGGAACAAGGAAACCACAAAAAGAGTTTTATTTTTAATAAAACATTGACTCCATATTTTGGAAAAGCATGGTCTTTCGAATCAAAGTTGGACTCGGGGGCTAGGTTACGAAGTGGGAAGGTTCCAAGAAATTCATTGTAGGCACCCACTTCGCCCTAATTAAAGGTCTCCTAATTAGATTTGGGCTTTATCAAAATCTTTTCAAAACAATCCTAGCATATCTAATCAATCACAAAATATGAATAATAATATATACTAATAATAATATATAGTAAAAAAGTATACACAATCCTAAAGGTCTTAGGAGACTAGAAATCAACCTAAGATTGGACTTGCGCCCTATTGACTGCCTACGTACCATATCAATTGCTTGACAAAGATCAAAGTCCACGTAGTTCGATTACCCTAGGACTCTCCTATTGTAATGAACTATATCTTTGAAGGCGTTTTACCTTATCTAAGACTCTATCTTCGAGAGTTGGTGTATGTTTGAAATAATTCATCTTTCAAAATGGGAGTTTCATCCCAAAATAACTTCTTTCATTTTTATTTGAAAATTCTCAAAAATAGATTCTTAAACAAGCTAAAACCCCTCTTTAGATGTAGTTTTTACAACAAAGGGGAGTCCTAGGTGAAGCCAAGTGGCTTCCCTACCCTAGAAGTCCCTAACTACATCCTAAAGTCATCTAAGCACTCCTAAATATCAACATAATGCATGCTGGAATTTCTGGAAAAATAGATAAAAAAGCACAAAAAATTGTAAACAATGCATGAAAATGGCCTAAATGCAATCTAAGTTAGCTATGAGAACTTAGGCATATTTCTATGTTGATTTAAGCCTAAAAAGTGAGTTTTAATACACTTTTAGGTCACTTTAAATCCATGGACAGATTTGAAAGTAACCAAAAAGTGTACTTAAAACCCTAAAATAATGAATAAAAAGTGATGAAAATATGTACTAAATGCAACCTAATATGCATACTAAACTACCATCAAAACTTGACATTTAATCACAAGGGAAGGGACTTACCTTTGCATGCTCCCTCGAACACATTTTATATATCAATCAAACATCTCAAGTGATAAAAATAAATAAACCATAATAAGAACAATACTAATACTTAATTTGAATAGGCTAACAACCTAATATAAAAGACTTAACATGCATTCCTATACACTAAAAATCCTATTATGCATAAAAAAGGGATTCTAAATATGAACATTTAATCCTAGACACTTAATCCTAATATGGTATGATAACATAAGAATGGAAGAAGAGAAATATGCATATAAAAATAAACTAGCCAATCATGCATACTAATATAGAACCTAAACTATGCATGTTAATAATAAACTATATCCTATGCATACTAACAATAAACTAAACCCTATGCATACTAAGAAAATAAAAACCTAACCTAATATGATTAAAGAAGAAAAAGAAAAAGAACAAGAACAGAAAAGAAAACTACTAACCTCTGCCTTCAAGCTTCAAGCTTCAAGCCTTCTCCTCAAGCTCCAAGCCTTCTCTTCAAACTCCAAGGACTCTAAGGACCTCAAAGACTTTAAAACTTAAGCTAGAGTGCTATGGGGGAAGCTTGTGCAATTGCTCAAGCCTCTACTCTCTAAGCTAGCTCTCTAAAGATTATTTCTGTGTGTTGAAACTGATTCTAGGGCCCTCTATTTATAGGGAGGCCTGAGTTTGATCAATGGCTGAGTTTAAATCTCCTAGGAATGATCCAAGGGATCAAAACCAGTCTTCCAAGGTGTTCATACTCATCCAAAAGTCCCCATGACCGAACTGGACACATGGCAGGGCTTGGAAGAGTCCCGGGCAGAAATAACACTGAAAATTGGCAATTATTGGCTGAGAGGATCGACGACCATCCACCCTAGGACGGTTGGCCATCCTTCATGGACGGTTGGCCGTCCCTAGGTGGACGGCCATCGATCCTCCATGCTATTTTTGGCATGTGTGGACCTACCTCAGCCCGTTTTGACCCGATTTCGATTTGTTTTGGCTTTTCGGGCCTGTTTTAAGTCCAAATTTGACGATTCAAGCGTCGAAACGATCGTGATTCGATTCTCCATGTTTTAAGAAGTGTTTGAAGTGAAAATGCATTGACCGAGGTCAAAGGTTTAGGGAAAAGTCGACCGATTAGCTGTTTAGGGCCTGCCGGGCCCAAATTAGGGTATTGAAACTTGCTTACCGATTGCTTTCGAAGTCATTTCTTCTTATTGAAACAAGTTTTAAAATGTTTTAAGAAAGTGTTTTGAAGCCTTTGAAGCTTTGGTTTGATAAAAATATCGAATCCTGGTCCCTTCCGGTTGAAACCCTAATCTGGGCTTTGAAAGGGCCTTTCGAGCTTCAAGAGCCAATCATGAGCCAGAAGGCTCCACAGATCTTGTCATTGGTCAACTTAGCTACCAAACACACTTTACATATCTATGCCAAAGCCTCGAGACCATTCGAGACAAGATCGACAGTCATTCAAGGCTTTTGTGATTCAAAGGACCAAACTGCCCTTCAGTCACAAAAGGCCTCATTTTCTATCAAGTCTGGCTCGGAATGTCATGGAAACTTGCAGGGACGTTCCTAGACTCTCTAAAAATCTAATGCAAAAAGAACCGACTCAATCTGACCTAAAAACATACAGGTGATAATGACCTCTATCTAATTACCCACAAAGGGTAAAACTGGGAACTTAGGGTTTTGACATCTTATTTCATCTCAAATCAAAGGCAACCATTCATGACCATACTCATGGTCAAAAATGGATGTCTACACAAGGTATGCCATAAAGATGACTTCCCGTTGCCACACATAGATATCCTGGTAGATAGTACCGCCGGTCATGCACTATTATCCTTTATGGACGGGTTCTCGGGTTATGATCAGATAAAGATGGCCCCTCAAGATATGGAGAAAACTTCATTCATCACTCAATGGGGGACCTTCTGTTATTAAGTTATGCCCTTTGTCCTATAGAACGCTTATTGCTCTGCAATCAATGCATTTATTGAGTCTTTTTAACTAATTATCGATAGATCTTACTTGAATTTTGTTATTTGATAGCCATAAATCATGAACTTAATGTTTATATCTTATTTTGTAGGAATTCTTCATAAAAGTGGCAATTTGAGCATACTCGAGGTTGGTTTTCTGCAAACACCCTCGGACGAAGCTACAAGTGGAGTCATTGGGAAGGGAAAACACTCAAAATGGTGCAATGAAGCATTTGGACAGCTTTTGGAAGCACAAAAAGAGCAAACGGAGCAAAAGAGGAATCATCGATAGAGATTCTATCGATCTTCTATCGATAGAGGGTGCCTATCGATAGACAGGACTACCCCTCTATCGATAGACAGGGGCCATGATATTCTATTTTTTTACCTCTATCGATAGACCATCCCTTGTCTATCTATAGAAGTGCCCTCGGGAGTCGTGCCTGCGATTTTTGGCTGCTTGTTATGCTATTTTTGGACAGTTTTATTTTAATAGGTTTCTTGTAAAGTATTTAAGTGAACTTTTCTAAGTTATTAGGGATAGTTAGACTTAACCTAGCCTCTTTACACACTCTCTAGATTCTCTCCATTCTCTCTCACCTCTCTCATAATGCTTGGACGTAAATTGAAGTGTTGTGCGCATGAGATTCCCAAGCGTAGGAGTCTTATGATCGTCTAGCAATAAAACTAGGGAGTACCTAGGTCATTTCCACAGGGAGTGGAATAGGTTCTAGTGATTCTTAGGTTATGCTACCCAACGAATGTAAAAACAAGTGTAAATATGGGGTTTGTTTGGTTGTAATTTTTGTACCAAATTAATGGCAAAGATTTGATTTGAAGACTTGTAAATGAGAGAAATGATGGGTTCTATGGATCCATTCCTTCCTAACCTAGGCTTAGTGGTTTCTCACACATACACATTCAAATGGTCCATGTGACTTATGGCTTTGAATGGAAAGATTTTAACAATACAAGCTCAAGAGAAAAGAACATAAGATGGAATGCAACTTACTACTCATTTTGATGTTTTAACATACACATGGAGTTCATATGTGCTCATCACCAATATACAACCTCTCACAAGTCATATTTTGGTCATGAATATGACTCCATGTGGTTTCAAAAGAAAAGAGAGTAAAAGAAGTTACCATTCCATTAACATTGAAGCACTTGATTCAAGAAACCACATTCACCTTAGGTTTTGGAGAGGAACTTCACCAAAGAACCCTCCTTCAATGCTTAGCTAGCCATAATGAAGAAGGAAAACAACATACACCACCATAAAAGCTGAAAATGAGTAAATGCTTTGTAATAAATGACTTGAAACAAGTGTAGCTTACAACCTTGAGATTCAAAAGAGAAACAACAACCTAAACTATGGTTTACAAAGTAAAAACAACAATAAAATCCAACAAACTAAGCTGCACTAAGCTAGAAGATGCAAGAAACCTAGAAAAACTAAGCTAAAACCTTAAGAACTAAGCTAACCCTAGAAAACAAAACTAAGAACAAGAGAGAGTGCTTCAATCAGCTGTAAATGTGCAATAAATACCCCCCCCCCAAAAGGGTATCAGACATGGGGACCAAAGGACAAGAGTGCCCTTGAGTTTTGGATGTTTTACAAATGACCCGGAGGAATTCTCGAGCAAAGGGACCGGTACCCCTCAAGGTGGGACCGGTACCATTCACTTCTGCATAAGTGGGACCGGTACCCCTCTAGGAGGGACCGGTACCCCCTAAGCTGAAATGCCCAAATTTACCTTTTTAAGCCCTCCAAACTCCCACGCTTCGTGCTCGCTTGCCCCGAATGATCGTATGAGCTCGAGAGACCGCTCCAAAGGTGCTTGGTCCTTCAATGCCTTGAAAACGAGCGAATGACTTGCTTGGGGAAGGCTTGACGGAGAATGCTCCACAGAAGAGCATGAGAAGGAGCTAGTAGCCTTGGTCAATGGATGAAAACCTTCGGCATTCATCGAACACCTTCAAAAGAATGGAATTAGCACCATGCAACCTGCAAGTGCTCAAAAACAATGAAAGGATTAAAAATACCAGAGTCAAACCAAACTAGGGTTGAAGAACAGGTAAAATGTACAAAAGACAAGTAAAAATGGGCGAATTATGTGCTAAACACATAATTTACCTTGGATTTTGGGCTGCCATGGAAGGATTGAAGACCATTGGTGATTCAACCCCAATCATGAGCAGCTAGACTCCTCTCCTTGGGTTTAGATGAAGCCTAGTTAGTGGTTTTTATTATGTATTGATTAAGGTTTAAGGTTTTGTAATGAGTTTATGACAATTATACAACTTTGAGAGATTACCGTCCTAGGTAATCCGTTCTTTTAATGTTATATATTTTGAATATGAATGTTTTCTGTGATTTCACTCATATTAGTTGTGCAATAGCATCGATCGAATATGTTTAGGTTTATCTAGCCTGTTCATACCTCATTTGGATAACCTGTGCATGCTTTGCTTTACAGGTTATGCCTTGTTTGGGTGAGTCTCTCTAAATAAACATAAGCGTAATTTATTTGATGGTTTATTCTTGTAGTTTAGATCATCACCGTGTTAGAAGTATGCCCTAAAACCAATCCTAAAGGGTATATTAAGTTTCATATTATCAATATATGGAAGGTATAACTTATCTAATATGTTCTAACATATATGATAAGGTCCATGAATAAATGATAAGAGAAATATGCATCTCAAGGTGTTGAGATAGAGAGACTGATATTTCTCATATACATCTATTCTAAAAGAGTTCTTACTCAAAGGTTTATTAAAGTGGATATTTAATTAACCGTATGAAGAG
>JAESVK010000821.1:6302-39372 GCA_017140935.1 Hamamelis virginiana
CCTATAGGTGAGAGTAGTAACAAAAAAATTTCATTATTTTTCCATGCAAATTGTGATTGAGTCTCTTTTGAATTAAAAATAGAATAAATTGTGGGCCCTTTTGTCTTATTTCTCACTAAAAATATATGAGTCTTTTATTTTCAAAACCCCACGTGGGTTCTTTTGTTTTGAACATTTTTAAAACCCTTTCCTGACTCCACTTCCCACTTTTTAGTTCATGATTTTAGTAATAACAATATATGTATCCAAAATTTGTTCATTACTAGCAAAGTAAATTAAAATAATAATATATAGTTTAATATATTACATGTAATTTTTATTTTTTTTTTCAGTACCTAGTAGGGCCCAGTTTAAAAATTCACTTTGGGCCTCCCAAACCTCGAGGCCGGCCCTGGTCATACCAACTCATCTTTCCCAATCAAACACCGTTAGAACATAAAATTTTGATTAAGAAGCTTTATATACAATAAATAATAGGGCTATAAGTTTTAAGATTTGTGCAATGTCTCTTGAAATAAGGGGGCTTGTGAGTATGTCTGCAAGCTTATTCTCATTTAATGCAGCACCGGAAGCTATACCCATTTTTTTGGCTAAAATTTCTAAATTACATGCTTTAATATATCATATAATGGAATCTCCAAATTTTAACTTAAATAGAGGTTGAACCAAATTTGAATAAAGTTTTTACTTTAGTTACATACAAAATGGGAATTTGTATTTAGTTGTAATAAAGTAGCAAAATAAAGAGCAAAAATTAGTTCTTATTTATTGGGGCACCTTTATTTAATTGGCTAGTCATTTCTATTGTATATTCCCAAAAAATGTATTGTAAAAATTGTTTTGGAGGGTCTCTCTCTCTCTCTCTCTAAGGTGCACCTGATGCAAAATGCATTAGGTGGCCTCTTCTAAAGCCACTTGTTGAGCATATTTTCGAAAACTGACCGTTGGATTTGATGTTCCTTTCATGTATATCATGCATGTAAAAAAACACAGTGATCCAACGGTTGGTTTCTTAAAAAACTGACTGTGAAAAAAGTTATATACACCCTGTGTTTGTGAAACCAACCGTTGTATTAGATATTTTGTTTATACACATTACATATATCAAAAATCATATTGATCCAATGACTATTTTGTCAAAAATATTACAGTTTTGAAATAAATTGTAAAAAACTGTGTAAAACAGTCAATTGGTTTTTGAAAAATCTACTGTTAGATCATTGTGATTTTTAGCATACACAATATATATAAGCAGAATATCTAATTCAACGGTCGATTTTTAAAAATATTTATCCCATACTTAATTTTGTAAATTACATATCAAATTAGGAATAAAAATTATGTGTTAATGGAAAATGTGCCGTATAGATATATATTATTCCTTTCTTTATACAATTCAATAAGTGATTGAAGATGAGAAACAAACTTCCGTCGTCCCACTCAGCCAACTTTCTAATTGAATAGTCGTGGGCTGCAAATTATGAGTTGATCCACTGACTTAAGAGACTATATATTAACATAATATGCTTTTAATTAATATATATAATCCATATACCAACTAACGTTGAAAGCAATTCATTCCACGGGTATTAATTACTAATATCTAGGGAATATGCATAGCCACCAATTATACCTCGTATTTGTTGTCATGCACACGCCACCATAATTCACTTGTCTCATAATTACAAATGACTGCATTTCTTTCCAAATTCTAAATTTACTTAGTTGTATTATTATTAGTATTTTTATAAAAGGCCAGGTTTCATATATATACTAGAAATTAAGTTCAATAAATATTTGTGTTAGTGGTTCAATCATGGGACTTATTTTTTGGCTTGCTTTGCTAATCATGGGGTACTTTACATGCTCAAGCATGCTTATGATTATATTTTTATATTTTTCAAGCAACCGAATTTTTACCAAAATGACCTTTTTAGTCAAATATTTTTCAAAATAACCTGAATAAGAACTTATTTTTCATAATGATTTTCTTGTAAGAAAAATTCAGCCAACTAAAACCACTATTTGAAATAGCGGTTCTATGTGAAAATTAGTACTCTGTTTTATGATTTTGGAAAAAAAATAAAAAAAAATTCTCAATTAGGTCATTCTGAAAATTTTGATTAAACAGGTTACTTTGGTGGAAAACTCCAAACAGTCCCTTACAAACATAATAAATCTTGCAGATAAGTGCAGTTTCGGCCAGCACAAAAAAATTAAAATTAAAAGGCAGTTTTGAATACTATTACTACAGTAGAATGCTATTTGAAATGAAACAGAGCCGTTCCAAGACGCAACCACAGCGTAGATTCTGACTAGTTGCAATTTTGTACTAAATTAAACATTTGTAGGTAGGTTGTTTCTGACCTGTTTTAAATTCGGCATGTGCTTTTGCTTCGAGAAAGATGGCCACCAACGGTAATATTGATTATCTAGAAAGATGACATACATTATCCTTTATTATATAAGCAATGCTTTCACTAAAAGCGAAAGGTAAATTAATAAAGGGGGGGCTCCAATGAATTGCCTTTCGATGTGCACCAAACTACTCTCAATCCTCACCCAAGCACTAATGCTCATAATACGGGCAAATAAGTATTGATGTATTTTTTATACACTCGAATTTGAGACCTCTCCTTCAATATAAGATATATTGATATATTCGAGACCTCTCCTTCAGCTAAATAGGGTTGTGCTCAGCTGCACAGTTTCTAAGGCTTGGCCTACTTTGATTGACCCTTGATTAACTCGTGCCAAGCTTCATCCATTCACTGTCTCAGCACAAAATTCTGGGTCTGAATGATGAAATACACGCCAAGAAAGACGAAAAACAGGTGTGACAAGCCTATTCAGCTGTTTGGAGGGCGCACACGAAAACTTTAATTGAAAAACATACCTTTTAATAGCTATAATTTTGGGCACATGTGTCAGATTTTTGCAAGCCACCTTAATCCGTACAATGTTTTTTAAACTTTACACTGTCCTTAATTGCTAGCTATGCCATTAATTATGAATTTCAAGTTTTCAACCCTTTAAAACTTTAAAAGCAGTTTAATAAAAAAATTTGCATTCTTTTCATACTAATCTTAATTATTTTTATTTTGAGTTACTTTCTAAAATTCCATCCAATTCAATTTATTTAAAAAAAAAAAAATTGTTATTTATTTTTTTATTATTACTTGTTCTAAAATTTCCTTTGCTTGGAAAAAAGAATGGCATTCCTTATGGATTAAATGCAATTCATTGCTTCCTGTTAAAGATGTTATTAATAGGAGCCTACATCCTTCTTGGCATTTACTTTCTTGCTGAGAGAAGTGTCTTTGCCCAAATTGATAAAATGATTGTTGTTGTTACTCATATTTACAGAGAGAATAATATGATTATAGATAAAGTTGCCAATAAAACTATTAATCTTCCTTCTCTTACTTGGCGGTCTGCGGATTCTCGTTTTTTTTCTTTAGAGCTGAATATAGACATGTAAGGATTACCTAACTATAGGTTCATTGTTTAATTTTTCTTTTTGATTCTTTTTTGTCAGCTAGATTGTGACATTATATGTCACCAAGACCAGTTTTATTTTCTTCTCCTTTTTTTTTTTTTTTTTCGATGTATTGATTCTTTCTTCTTCTTTAATAATACTTTGGGTTAATGACATATGATTGAAATGGATTAGGGCACCAACCTAGTTGGGATGCTAATCCCCTCTATGATGCCTACCATCCTCTTTCTTTTGAAAAAAAAAAAAAAAAAAAAAAAAAAATGTAGTCACCATTATTTGAATCCTTGTGGATTCGAGGTTGTGGGTTAATTGTAGTCTTTTCTCAAGGTAGAGAAACTAATTTTCTTCCTTACCAAACAGCTATGTCAAAGAAGCCCATCACAACCTATATAACAGTCTCATGAAATATTCTATCTGATCAAGCTCTCACAGTACTCGGGAAGTTATGTATTGAAAAACTGCAGAGGAAAAATAGGAGCATTCACTATAACACAATTACAAGATACAAATTATAAAACAGAGTTGATAATATTATCAATTCCACTTAAACATGAGGTAATTTCTACTTTTTGATACACTCAAAATGGCTAGAAAAATTCTAAAGTTGATACAGGCAGCTCCCATCGTCACTCCTAGCTGTTGGATCATAATTTGCTGCAGATGAATCAGTGCACCCTTCGGGAACAGGAACTTTAACTTGTTGAGCTGCTTTGCCTGCATCCAAACAATAGTAAAAAAAGCTTTATGTAAGCTCTTCTCAAAATCTTCATTTGATTATAATCCAAAAGCCAAATGCAAACCTCCAATCAAGGCCTTTTGGGATCAAGGGTCTAACCATAGAAAGTTCCTCTCTTAATGGCATCATCGTTTGCATCTCCGAGAGCTGCCTCGCTCAAGTACTTGTCAGCCAATTGGACTCTCTTCACATTTTCTTGCTCTTGGACAAGCATGTTTCCATACTCGAGGAGCTTCTCCAGAGTCATTTTTGGTTGCTCGAAAGTTGGGGGTCCTTCTTTCGAGTTCACAAGCCTTTTCCCTATACTTTCTACCCCAACTCCTGCAATCCACTTCCTCACTTCATCATCGTAGACCCTTGCCCTGAGGGCACCGAAGAAGTCTGCACACAAACAGCATGTTATTGATTCCTTAATTTGGTCCATTTTGTAATGTTTGATGTCTTGATTTCAAAGAGAATTTTAGCAAAAAATTGTTTTTAGTTTATTGCACACTACATTTTTGTTAGCTTGGAATTGGTTTCAGAGAGTCAATGTAAGTCCTGGGTTACAAGCTGATTGGATATGATTTCAAATCATGAAATCCTTAGTCTCTGTTTGGATCTTGGAAAGAATGAAGATTAAGGGAGTGGAAAACCTTACAAATGTTAAAGAAGGGAATCTGTTTTTAGGCAACTTTTAGCATTTTCTTTTCCTTTCCCTCGTGCTTTCCAAGGTCAAACAAAGCCTAAAGAGTGGAAGTTTTCTTCAATATTCTTCACTGGTGAATGTCATCATTATCTTGTGTTTTGTTTCTTCATGTTTTTTCTCTTTGCAGGATCAGAATTTTAGCAAAATTTGACAATGTAGAATTTATGCAGAAGATGTTATGAAGGGAAAGCTTACCAATAGATTGGCCAGGGAAGGTGTCAACAAGCTTGACAATGTCCTCCTTGGGAACATTGTCGCTCCGGAAGATACCAGTACAGACACCAATCCGGTCTTCCCGTGTAGGGGCCCAGTAGAATTTTTCCATACGGCCATCACGAATTAAAGGAGCATACAATGTGGAGAAGTCGTTACCAGTGACAATAATGGGAACACGAGGGTTCTCTTCCTTGTTGTACATACCAGGGAGCTGGACATTGGTTGGGTTATCAGCAATGTTCATAAGAGTGGCATTCACCATCTGATTGTTAACTGTGTATTGGGTAGTTCCCCCAAGCCTACCGGCCCCTGCATCAAGATCGTTGATGAAGAGGCAGCACATTTTTCCCTTCCTAATGATGTCTGCTGCCTCTCGATACCTTTGCCTGATCAATTTTGCTGGCTCTCCAGCATTCCCACTTTCCAATTCTCCAGCACTCATCATAATTGGGCTGAAAATTTCATTGTCATCAAATCAAGAGTAAGCCTCAAACATGTATGTGAATATTCATATTCCAAACTTGTTTAACTTCTTTCTGTAGGATTCCAAAACACATTGCAGTGAAAGAAGATGGGGGGAAATAATGAACTCACTTGATTCCCATTTTGGCAAAGACAAGCTCACATTGAAATGATTTCCCCTGACCTTTGCCTCCCCAAATACCCAGGATGAGAGGAACCTGTCATGTTTTTTCCCAAATCATTCAACTTCACAGAGATCTATCAATATATATATATATTTGAGAGAAGTTCCATAATTTTTCAGAAAATTCAGTTAGCAAACCTTGATGTTAGGCAGGGTCATGAAGTTCTTGGTAATGTGAACAACAAGCTTGTCCATGAAAGCAGGAGCAATGTAGAAACCATCCATCATGTTATCCAAGTTGTACCTGAAAAAGAAGTCCAATTTATACCCTATGATCAAAACACAAACACCCATCTGGGAAATTACCAAAAAATGGGCTTAATTAAACTTGTTTGGTCTCTAAGAATTTGAAATACTCACTGGCGAAGACCCTGACTGATGTAATCATAAGAACTCAAGACTGCATAGTGAGTTCCAGTTCCCATGGGAGCTTGGAACAGAGAATCCACCATTCCCTTTCCTCTAGTAATGTCCTGTTGATCATCGGAAGTGTCGAAAGCAAGACCTTTCCATTTGTCCTTGTTGGTTTGCTTCTCCTCGTCTACTTCAGCAACAATCTTGAAATTCCCTGATGAAATTCTCGGGTGGGTAATTTTTGAGCTCACCTTCTTTAAGCTGTTGCCTAAGAATGCCGAGCTTGGAACTGAAGCTCCACCACCAGAGCCATTCAAGTTCAACTGCACCAAAGACACTCGCTTATTTACACGCAATAAACCACAAGATTCAAATAAAATTGCAGATTCCATCTCCTCACTTGAATTTGAACCCGACCCAAAAACAGAAAACCCTATATATCAACTCAAAACCCGGGATTGAATTGATATATAGGGCTTGAAGAAAACCCAAAAAAAGAAAACTCTAGATATCAACTCAAAACCATGGAATTCGAAGAGTCACCAATGAAAACACAAGCACCCATCTAATTTTATTCTATTTTCCCTAGGAATTATAGCAGATCACAATAATCACATTGAGCCATTAAGGAACAAAACTTTTAATGCAAGTAATGTTAGAACCAGAAATAAAAAGCCCCTAACGACCCATAAATATATATTATTAAAGAAAATGGTACATAAAAGAACAAGAATAATTGGCATAAAGAGTGCAAAACCGAGAGCTTTTTCGATGAAACCAAAGAAAGATGATAAATGGGTAGAGGTAAAATTGTAAAAAGGGCGGGAAAAACAGAGTACCGGTGCTATGTTAACAGCTCCAACAGTTGAGACGGCGGCAGTCATTGGTTGCAGGGGATCCGACGGTTGTAAACAGAAGAGAGTGAAAGAAGGAAGAAGACGAATTGAAGCTGGAAACTGTTTCGAGTAGCGCGTTTGAAGCATGGGGAGTGCGACCTTTATAGGAGAGGGAAGGTTTTGGAGTGTAGAGAGAGGAAGTGAGGTGAAATCCTGTGGATTGGCTTACGAATTCCTAACGGCCACACAATTGAGATTGGCTGTACTACACGTGGCATCTGGTGAGGTGGACACTGTTTTTGACATTTGGGTACAAACGAAACGGAGGGTTCTAGGAACTATGGAGCTTAGAGGTTAGGGTTTAAGCTTTTCTTTTCACCACTAAAAATTAGGTAATTTAGTTACCACAAATGTTTGTAAGAAGAAGAAAAAGGTGAGGGTTTATGTTGCAAAAGTAAATGTAATTATATATAAGTCATGAATATGTAATATATTAGATTAATGTTATTTGTATTGATTATTGACACCAATTTATTTGACATGTTTATATAGTAGTTCTGAATTTTTTAAAATATATTTACCTTATTAGTGTAACACTCCACATGAGAATGTCGCATAATTTGGTATAAAAGTTGGTATATAATATAGTTTTTAATATGCAATTAGTAATACTAACGTTTTTAATTAAAAGTGTTACGAAAAAGTTAGTTCTAACTGGATAAAGAGATAGTATATATACCACTTAGTGGTATGTCCCAACGTACTAGACCAAAATCTAATGATTAGAACCCTTACACTCAATTCTTTCATGTTTAGGTTGGACTAGGAGGATTTATAAAGTTTTTAGTTTAATATAAATCATTGGACAAAAATGCCACATGATGGAAAGTAGTATTTCAATATTATATAAATTCGAAAGTTGTTTTCACTAACTTTCTAACCTCCTTAAATAAGATTGTTTTACTGTCTCTCCTTGACTTACCATTACCATGTCATGTTCTGTAGTCTCCAAGGTTCTTTAATATCGTAACTACCACCTAAAATAGAGAGTATGTAGAAAAAATCAACTTACATTGGATGTGTTCCATAATCTATACCTAGAAGGAATCCAAAAGCAAATTAACCACGCCTCGTGCAAAAAAATTTGTTGAAATTTGGTTGACATTTGGCTTCAAGGATTGGTTTAATTTAGCCCTCTAGTAGTATAATTCTAGTTTCAATCTAAACAATGGTTGGGACAATGCACAAGCTATCCACTGTTATACAAGAAGAAAAAGGGCAAAAATAATAACATGACAAAAATACCCTCATAGAAACGCTTGAATATCTTTTAATTGCTTATTTGGGAGGCTACAATTAGATTACGTTCTCTACAAATAAGACCCTATTTTGGAAGAAAGTGCCAAAATCACAACCACCAAACGAACCCCAAAAGAAGGATGAAAGCAAAGGATCTACAAATCAAGAAACTTCTAGCTCTTTTGTAATTCAGAAGACCCATTCCTTTCTCGTTAATCAAGAAGTTTAACTAGCCACGTGGTGATCTCACCGCCAATTAAAAATTTTGGTCTCCATTGAGAGGAGAACACGTGTCAAATGCTCAAGATATCTCATTTCTCATGATCCTTTTTGTCTTGTTTGGGAATAATAATTGTTGTATGTATTGGGCAATCGCTGTTCTTCTCGGGTATTCCATATAGAAAAAGAAATTTAGGGCAAGTGAACAATATTCCATAATGGAGTGTTTGTGCATGGGTCCTATTTAATTATAAGTTTTGTTTATTCAAAAATTTTACCATCTTTTTACTTTATTCAAAAATTATTTTTAATAAGAAACACATCAATTGTTCTTTAATTTTGCAAAAACTGACCACTTTGCAAAAAATTGATATATGGATTAGTTTTTGGGAAGTGCTTGGAAAATTGATGCATAGATAAGTTTTTTGAAAGTGCTTGGATTTTTGTGTAAAAAAAAAAACTTAAATTTGGACTTTTGGATAAAGTAAAAAAATGATTAGACTTTTGAGTAAAAAATAACTCAAAATAAGACTTTTGGATAATTTTTTCTATTCTTATCTTGTTAGCTTTCTGTTGCCAAACAGTTCAGTTTTTTCCTCTATCTCATCTTCATTTTATGGGTAGCAGTTGAAAATAGTCCAGCCCAAATAGGTTACGGCCCGATTCCAAGACTTACTTCTTATCAAATATGAGAAATACCAGCGAACCACGTGGGCTGGGCTGGTTGGGTTTCAATATGTATTGTCATCAGCCTCCCAAGTATTAGTCGCTACTCTAATGCATTAACTAAAAAAATGGAGCCAAAGCTTTTTTTTCTTCTAAAAGTCCAAACTTGCATGCTTCAATACATTAATCAAATATTTCTCCAAATATTTCTCCAAATTTGACCAAACTTTTAGTTCTAACCATCTATAAAGTACCAAGACTCAAAAAATACACTGGGAATTGGGAAATTGTGCCTGGCTTTAAGGCCAGGAAGAGAGAGATAGAAAGAGAGACCCAAAAAATAGCTCATTAGCATTGGGGCATTTCTAGCCAAACGGCTAGCCATTTTTACTATAACTAGCAAGAAAAATGACTTTTAGCATTTGAGCTGCTCTGTACATTTAGTTTCCAAATGGGATGTTTCCGTAGTTGGGGATGGTTCCTTCAATCTGTTTTATGACTTTTCAATAGACACAAGACTAAAACAGAGACTTCTTATAGGTGAAGGGATAGTTAATTGGATGCGAATAGAACGGAATTAAAGAGAGTGTTCTTAACCAAAAGAGCTTGCTGATCTCTTGAGGGAGCTGAGGTTTCCATAGGAGCTGTTGTTTTGATGGTTGAGGTAGCTAAGGAAGGAGAGATTGCCAACATGAGGGGCAATGGTGCCCTGATTGCCAAGGTTTTCAAGCTTTAGACCTCTGATCCTCTCTGTCTCATTTTTTATTTTAGGTGAAACCCTGACCCTCTCTAACTAAACTCACACACGAATATTCTTACGTTCAGTACATAAGTTTTACTCAAATACAAATAATTATTAGTAAAGTGTATAATTAAAAATTAAAAATTAACTCTAAGAATACAATTTGTGGCACTGTGCCATGGACTCATGGTTTTCTTTCTCTGAAATATCTGCAAAAGCATTTGAAAAATAAAACAAAAACATTTACCGATCAATCCCAAGAAGAAAAAAAAAAAAAAAAAACGAATTTCAAATTAAACGGTCCAAATTATGGAACCCCATGTAAACATTATTATCTATAGCTATGTCTACCATCTCCACCACCAGAGAAGCGATTCTCACACCTATATATATAACTCAACCCCACCAACACCTCCGTTATAGCAGCCTCCGTCTTCTCTTTATCAGAATAATGCAACGTCTGCAACAACAACACCGACGGCGCCGTATTGAACCTCTGCTTCTCCGAGTTACACTCCTGCCACCTCACTGTATCGTGCGCCATGGGCGTAAGCCACTCCATTATCCCCTCCAGCGCGTCTCTCCACCCCTCCGCCAGCAACTCATCCTCTTCATTACTCCTACTGATCTTTCTCAGCTTCGATTTCATCATTAATTTCAAGCTCTCAGGCAACATATGGTACAATTCAGCGCGTGCACCTTCGCCAATAACCGTCGGCGAGTGCAAGTACATCTCCGCTAATAGTATCACGTTCGCGTACCGTAATGCGAGTCCCGAACCACCAACTGTCGATGGCGGTGCCGCTTGGAAAACCTTATTGTTTCTTTTTGTTTCGCTGAGGTAGAGAGAAGTTTTCTTTTCATTACGATCATTAGGAGAAGCAGCTGATCCCAATCCTATATCATCATCGGGAAAGTAATAATTTGATTCTCGGCTGGGGAATCGAACCGTTGATTTTCGAGATGTTTTTGGGATTGGACCGGATTTTGTAGTTCTGTGATCCGTCGGACGATCTTCTAGCATGAAAAAGTTACCGCAGTGCGATGCTTTGTGTTGTCTTTTATGAGGACGTATTTGACGTGAAGAGAGACGTATTATACCTGAAATGTAAGGCCCGAAAACTTTACAGATTCGACCATAAACAATACAAACTATTCGCGCCATAAGACCAACACTCTTGTCAAATGGTTGACTCCAAAGCGAGATCTCGTTGAAATGCCGAACTTGTTTTCTCTGATATGCTATTTTCGTATCTATGACATCGAAATGATTTATCTTCTGTGATTTCGCCTTCTTCCATTGATGGAATTTTCGTTCTGATGCTTCCATATCGGATAAAGATTCTAATGCGGAATACAAGCTTGATGTTGTTGCTATATATTTCTCCATCTTCTCGATAATCTTCTCGATATTTTTTGAAGCAAATTCTAGTTTTTCTAAATCAATGATACCGAGTTTCAAATCAGCGTATACCAGATCGAAATGCGTCAATCCAAAATCCGTACATTTTCGGCCTAATCGACTGACGGCCATG
The DNA here is from genome assembly GCA_017140935.1 of Hamamelis virginiana. NCBI lineage: Eukaryota > Viridiplantae > Streptophyta > Magnoliopsida > Saxifragales > Hamamelidaceae > Hamamelis > Hamamelis virginiana. Next base: position 17,739 of record JAESVK010000821.1, read on the forward strand.
GCAACGTGATCGAGCTCTTCGAGTCTCTCGATGAATGCAAGACTAAGGAGAAAGCCTTCATCTTTAGAATTCAGAAAAGCAACACCTTCAGATCGAATAACTTCCTCTCTAAGCTTATAGATTTCGTCATCGGAGAGAGATTTGTATAAGGCCACGAGACGAGACATGGCTTTCGCCGTCTCAAATGCGAGGATTCCGAGGATGGCCTGCTGCGGTGACGATTTCTCTTGCCGGAAAGCATGGCGGCTGCTGATGTCGAGGATAAAACTGACCTTCTTGGATTCTGAAGCGAAAGTGCGTTTGATGCTGCCTATGTCGGCTAACCACGCCATGGTTGTGGCAACAGCAACCATTGCTGTGTGATTGATCTGCTTTTGTTGTGGTCGTCGTCGTTGAATCTGTTATTGCTGTTAGTGTCGTTGATCCGATTTTTAGGGTTTTCACGGTTGGATTGAGGAATAAATATGTGTGTGATATATGAGGGGGGCTAATGGATGTTATTAAAGAGGGACAATTTCGGAGCTTCTTCATAGGGACGAACGCGTTTATACAGTTGGAAATACAGAGGAAACAAACGGAAAATGGAGTTGGAGAGAGAGAGAAGAAGAAAACAGGAAGATGAGGAGGAGAGAGAATGAATTAATTCAATTCAGCGTTTACTGCCACGTCGGCGGAATCCAGTCATGTCGGTTTGAACTTTGGCGGGTGACTGGATACTCTAATTTAGCCACGTCCTTTCTTTTTTTTTTTTTTCTCCTTTTTTTATTATACATTAGTATTGCCCCAAGTTATTTGTTAATGATGAAGGAGAATAGTAAATTGGTCATTTTTCATCTTTAAAAATATAATTTAGAATCTTATTTCATTGAAGGAGATCGAGACACGGGTCACTGAGCTAGCCATAACTCATGTTCAGTACATGATTTATTGAAATAAATGGAGAAAAAAGAAAAGAAAAGAAAAAATTATTCATAAATACTTAATTAATTTAGAACTTATAATATGAGGTTGAATTTTATACTATAAGGTCTAAGAAAATATTTTAAAATTTCGTTATCTTTTTGTTAGGTTAAAAAGACATGCTAAAACACGCTTATATAAAAAAACTTATGGTATATATGTAACCCAAAAAATATTTTACTACAAATTCATCGTTCCCTTTCCTTGTAAATTTTGTGTATATATTTTTATTATTTATTATTTATTTAATTTTATTAAAAAAAATCAACTTTAATGCAGCTAGACTAAAGCTATTGAACTAATATATGTATGGTTAAACTCATACAATATTGACAACTCATGTTGAGCTAAAGTGTAGGAATTCAAACTTGGCTCGGTTAAACTTGGTCGTGTTAACGTTAAGGCTGGACTAAATTAAACTTGGTGTCATTTTGATTAAATTCATGGTCAAATTAACTTAAAATGTGCCATCCTGTTTTCTTACAATGCCAACCTCAAACTAAGTTGAAACTCAAATTACCTAAATTTGCATGTATATATAATATAACAATTAATAATGGGTCAGTATTTTTTAATTTTAATTTTTTTTTTAAGGTAAAAAAAAAAAAAAAAAATTGATTGTATATCATCACATTTCCCAGAAACAATTAACAGCTTCTGGGCTGTAGGGATTTATTCTAATTAGAAGCTAATTAGAATAGTGCTATTCTTTCTAGTATCTTTTTTTTTTTTTTTTTCTTAAAATTTTTTTTAGACTGTTTTTCTAATTAGCACGTAAATTAATTTGGCGTTGGCATATAAGTAGATTATATAACGTGCTAGCATATAGAGAACTATTAATTGTATGATGCTACATCATCAAAGTATATTTTTCATTAAAATAAATAAATATAAACACACTATCGATCTTTAATTTAACCATCTTATTCTATATTGTGATATATGGTTGATTCGATGTGTTACATTAATTATATATTAATTAATATGGTCACATTATTATATTAGGTATCACGTCAATTAAGCTCAAGACACAAATAATAGAAGAAGTTAGATTATCAAGATTTTAATTTTTGTTTTTGTTTTTGTTTTTTTGTTTTTGTTTTTGAGATGTAACATATTTGGAATTTTTTATCTTCTTTAATTTTCGTTTTGATTTGTGATCAGAAAGAGTGAAAAACATCGAAGCTAGGTATAATCTTAAGAGTGTGAACGTGTGACTTATCACACATACAAACACAAAGCCAAGACAAAAGAAACAAATTAAAAACAAAAAACCAAAAAGAAAATTTCAAAGTCATGTCCACTAAGTCCAACACAAGTCCAACATTCTTTTCTATGTGCTTGATTTTTAATAAATGAAGTCAAGCGGTCAAGCCTCTAGTCTAAATCCGTGTTAATTCAGTCTAGATTACGTCCGTTCCCACCAAGACTTTTTTACCACGTAAATACGAACTACTTTCACACCAGGTGGTGTCTGTTTTTTTCTTCAGATGATGATTTCTTTTCAAATACGTCCGCGTGTGAACCTCTTTTGTTTTTAAATTCCATTCCGTCCTCCATTTTTATCCTCACTTTTTGTCCTCCTTAGTGTATCTATTAATTTAGAATAACTATTTTGAAAAACGGACCGTTGGATTTGATATTCAACTTATACTTATTATGAATGCAAAAAATCGTATTGATCCGATAGTCGGTTATTTCAATTTTGAAAAAAATTATAAATACTAATGAAAAAAATATGAAAAACCATCACAATCTATTTTTAAAAAAAACTAACTATTGGATCAATATGATTTTTTGCATTCATGATACAAATAAGTGGAGCATCAAATCCAACGGTTGATTTATCGAAATAGCTGTTCCAAGCTGGTAAGATGCACTAAGAAGGATAAAAAGTAAGGACAAAAAGGGAGGAAAAATAGAATTGTCCATTTTGTTTTTTACTTACTTTTCTTGTATACATACCTTATAATTGTTCGATCTGCTCTGACTCTCCTTGGGTGTTTTCTTAGAGAAATATCCAATGATTAATTTCTTTTTTTTAATGCAAAACACACGGTTTCTTATTCTTGTGGTTTATTTTAATTAATAATGGCCGGATCTTTGATTTGTTTTGGTAAATTAAAGTTAATTAGGAAGATTCATATAACTTCACCACAATCATAGCATCCAATCAAACATGCAAGTGCTTGTCGGTCCATGGTTTTTCAATTTGAACACATTACTTTAGTCAATATTGTCGGGGATGGAAAATTCTTTTGCTGATGTACGTGGATGACCATGCCCGTTTCAAACTTCAGTTTAGGGTCTGTATGTGAGACTTCATTAATAATTAGGGAAAATGATCAATTACCCCCTATGTAGGATCTTATTTATCAATAAACCCAATAAACTTGATTCTATACCAATCTCCCCCTACAGATCATTTTCGAAGTCAACTTTTAATTATATTAGTCTATAATACTCCTTCCATCTTTTTAGCAAGTTTTTAATTGTACCATATTAATGATGCAATTTATTTGAAATTTTAGCTGATAATTAATTGGATATAGTAAGTATTTTTGAATTCAGATTGCATCATCTCAGCCGGTATCTTTTTGATTTGTTGGATATGGTAGGTTTTTTTTTTGAATTCGAATTGTGTTTAGATATTGAACCGCAGCTCATCAGCCGGAGTCTGATTTCCGGTGTATACTGAGTCTGATTTCCGGTGTCTGTTTTTCATTTATCACTTTCCTGTGTCTATTTTTCATTGAAGACAACCTTTTTTATTGTTTCGAAAGTTCTTATCATTTGATATCTCACTCCGTTCATCATTCTCACTCCGGTGTGAATTTGATATCTCACTCCGTTCATCATTCTTCTCCAAAAACACTTGTTGTTCAGGTAAATTTAAGTTTATATTTCCTTTATTATATTTATATGTTCTGTAAGATTAGTTGATTTAAGTTAATAACTTTCTTTATATCCTCTCTTATTCTCGAGAACATGAATATATTGAACATTTTATAAGATTTTTATAACATTTATCACCTATTACTCAATAGGGTCTCGGTTTCAAAAAATAGAGTATCGTTTTCAAAAAACAGGGACCGGCTCCAACTCATGTATTAATGCTTTTTTAAAGCAGAGAATCATATTACATGTATACATTAATAATATATACATATTTTCTCATATTTTATTAACTTACAGATATGATCGTTCATGTAAAATTACTTTTAATGTATACCTATAATTACCATTCACGTTGAATGGTGGAAAATCTTCATTTTTGTATACATAAATGTAGTTATGTATACATATTTACTGCAATGTAAAATATGATTTTTTTTTTCAAATTAGTTTGATGTATACATTTCATGTTATTTGATTTTGTTGGGATGTTTTAGTTTTTCATTTGAATGTTCAACATAGTTCGCACATAGATTACATATATACATTAATACTTGATTCATATTTACTTCATTTTTTTCAACTTACTGATTTGATCGATACATTAAAATTTCTTTTAATGTATACCTATAATAACATTTCACTTTGGTTGGTCCATAATAACCAGTAATGTATACATATATGCAGCCATGTATTCATAATTTTTGCAATGTAAATTATGAAAACTTCAAATTAGTTTGATGTATACATTTCCGGTTAGATGATTTTTATGGGATGTTTTAGTTTTTAATTTGAATTATCAACAAAGTTCGGTCATAGAATGAACAATTTTTTGGGATTTTGAAGTACTCATGTATACATTTTGATGCCATGTGTATGTTGATTTAATGAAATGGTTAGATGGGCTATGTCACATGCTATGATTTTTGAAATTGTTAATGGGATAAGTATGCATTTTTTTTAAGTTGAATGTTGTTTTATAGGCTGTGAAACTGATGCATGTAACTTCTCATTAGCTATTTTGTTTGTACTTTCAATATAGATATGTACTTCATTTTTTTTTGTTAACTTCAAGTTGATTTTTTTTTTTTTTTTTAAATATACCCTTATTGATTTTTTATTTGTTTTTTCAGATAGATTTGAATACGTTGGTTTTGCTTTTATGTAAATTCCATTTGAAAACCACATTATTCCGGGTTGACAATGTCGAACCAAGTCATGGGAAGATAGTTGACCATTTATGTATGAAATGGTGCAATCTTGATCGTTTTTCTATCAAACTGAAATATTCTTTACCGGGTCATGATAATTGCATGCTTGATGACGATGATGATTTGGATAACTTGCCGTTTGTAGCTTCACATATGCAGATTTCAACCTTTAATGTAACTGTGATTACTGATACTGTTTTAGATGATAACAGTGAGAGAATTTCGTCTTCTGTAGTTCCCCATTCAGATTTCATTGACACTTGTGCGCCAGTTGTACCTGAGGTTGATCGTTTACCAAATTATTGCCCTCACAAGAAAAAACCTCTTTTATCCGATCCTTGGGCTTTTGGTATTAAAGATGTCGGGCAATGTTTTGATAGCGGTGCAAATGAATTTCGTTCTACTCTTTGTAATTTGCTGTGAAGCTTGAGTTTGACTATGAATTTGTGAAAAATGAGCCTAGGAGGATCACTGTTGAATGTGCTCTACGTGAGGAAAGAAATTGCAAATGGCACATACATTGCTCCGGTGAAAAAGGGGACAAGATGATACAAATCAAGACGATGAACAAAGTTCATACATGCGGAACGTATATTCTTACCAACAAGAATAGGAGAGTTACTGCTGACCTTGTGTGTGAGTGCATTATTGATATTGTTAGAGTCACCCCTGAGATTAGTCCTGTTGCTGTTTTGAAGTACTTGAGGACGGACTACGGTGTTGAGGCTACATACCGTGTAGCTTGGTCTGGTCTAGAGAAGGCCAAATGTGTTTTATTTGGGGACGAGTCAACTTCATTCAACGAGTTACGATGGTACATTGATGAAGCATCTCGAAAGAATGTGGGAAGTTTCTTTAAACTTGAGTTGGAAGAAAATGAAACACGTTTTAAGAGACTATTTTTTACATTCTATGCATGCATATATGGTTTTAACAATTGTAGGTCAATGTTGTTCATCGATGGTACCTTCTTGAAAGGAAAATACAAAGGCATGGTATTGTCCGCAACTGCCAAGGACGGGAATAATGGTATTTATATTTTTTAAAAATTGTTATTTTCTATATAGAATTTGTTATTTTTATATTCTTTCATGTATATCTGTCTTAGAATCATTTTTTACTTCAGTATTTTTTTATACTTCAGGATATTACAAAGTTTGAATTTTATCTACAGTATTTTTTTTTCAATTTTAATAATTTCAACTATTTTTCTTTTGCAGGTATATTTCCAGTTGCATTTGCTGTTGTTGATGCAGAGAATGACGAGAATTGGTCTTGGTTTATTGAAAACCTTCGAAGAATCATCGATGACGAACGTGTATACACAATTGTTTCTGATAGGCATGGAGGTTTGGTTGAATCCGTCCCTAGAATGTGGCCTGACTGTCACCATGCATTCTGTATTGTTCACTTGAAGAATAATTTAAGAGACAAGCTAAGGAAGATTAAAGGAGAATCAAAGGAGGCGATTGTATCCAAGTTTGGTGATTGTGCATATGCGCCAACAGTCTATTCATTTAATCAACATATGGATACTTTGAAGGCATACAAATGCAAAGACAAAATTAATCAATTTCTGGCAAATTTGCAGAACCCTAAGCATTGGTCAAATGCCTTTTTTGAAGGTCAACGCTATGGGGAGATGACTTCCAATGCCGCTGAATCGTTCAATGCGTTCATAGGGAAAGCAAGGGACAAGCCTGTGATGAAGCTAGTCGATACAATTCGTTCGAAAATTATGGAAAAATTAGCGGAATCTAGAAAACAGTCAATGCGTTGGAATTCAGTTGTGTGTCTAGTTATTGTTGAGAAATTGCAAACATCTCTTGAGGAAGGTAGGACATGGGAAGTCAAAGTAGCAAATCTCGATGTTTATGAGGTGTGCTCTTATCTATCAGTCATGGTTGATATAAGGCGGCGTACGTGTTCTTGCTACCAATGGCAATTGAATGGTATTCCTTGTTCACATGCAGCTGTGGCAATTCAGAAAAGTGGAAAAAACTTGGATGATTTAGTAGATCCTTTTTTTTATGTTTACACATATCGTAAGGTTTATGCGGAGACAATTTACCCCGTGTCTTCCATTGGTCAACTCTATTGGTCATGCAATGAAGAATTTATCCGTCCCCCCAACAGTAAAACTCAGCCTGGTAGGCCAAAAAAGAGGAGGTTTCGTTCTAGAGGCGAGAATGTTAGAATGATTACGTGTGGGAGATGTGACAAACCAGGAGACCACAACAGGAAAACTTGTAGGGCGCCATTGTTTGATCAATGAAAAAATTACCATTTTTTTGTAACAATTTCTATAATTTTTAATGTTAGTATAACTTAATTGGTTTTTTTCCCCATGTTGGCATTTTAAATTCATTTTATTACTTTGTCTCAATTATTTTATGTTTTAATTTGAATTCTAATTTTTATTTTTTTAAATGTATACATGTTAGATATTTTTAAGTCTTAAGGCTAGGTTATGAATAAAAGTGATGATGGTTTTATATCTTTTAGAGCATTTATGTATACATTAATAGGATATTTTGAACCATTCGTAAAGGATAAATAGCTTATGGAATTGATTGTGGATTGAATACATTCATTTATTGCCATTTTTTTTGGTTTACTATAATTCTGAGTTTGGATTACAGAGAAATTTGTGATTTAGTTGTTCTCTTCAGCCAAAAATACATGCTTATTCGATTTTAACATTGCTTTTAAGAGCAATTAACATTTTTTCTTTTTTGGAAAAGGCCTACTATATGGATATTGCTTTGGAAAAGGCCTACTATATGTAATTCATGTCTTTTAATTCCATTTTTTAACAAATCAACTTTTTAAATGTTTTCATATAAATGTCAGGTTGGGTGATATAATTTTTTTCTTTTATTGGATCTTGTTGAGGCTTCTAAACTTGCTATTGGTCTTATGTAGTGGTTGGGTACAAAGTTAAGGTTCGCTTCATGTTAAAAATGCCTGAACAGTATATTTGATCCATTAAAAAATGATTCCATGTATGAATGTATTCCTACAAATAAGACATGTTGGAATTGAATTCACATATGAACACAAGTTGATATCGTTGAATTGAATTCAATGTATACATAAATCCATAAATTTGTTATCGGCATTGAAAAGTTGTGAGTTGAAAAACTGCTAATATGCTCTCATATCTATTTAAGCCCATATCATTACACTTCAAAAATTCCCATTAATAAAACCTGTTATGTATAAAATCATAAACATAAACCCAAATCAATGCTCCCAACTAATCCCAACAACCAACTATTTCCAGCAAATAATCGAACTTTTAAAAAATACCTTTCAACAATATTTTGTCACTTTATACAAAGTTCAAAACAAAAAAATTATCCAAATCCTAAAGACTATGCAAAATCATCATCTGTAGATATGTGTTTTTGTCTCCTCTGTTCTGGCCAAGCTCTCAATGGATCTTCAACAAATGAACTTATCATTTCAGCACGAAACTTACGTACTTCTGGAATTGAGATACAATCAGGGAGAATAGTTCTTGTAGTTGGTTCCGGCACATCTGATGCATTTGCATTGAACACATTTCCTCTCTCTTCCGAATGTCCATGTTCACTCAACAATTTCATTTTCATGCACACAAACAATCCACAGTCCAACCTAAAAAATAATATAAAAAGCATTATTAGATAGCAGTGCTTCAACTCTACTACCAACAACAACCCAACCAATCCAAACATCCGTATCATATTTGCAGTATACATATATACTGCATGTATACAAGAGAAATGAGAAGTATACATAGTGGTCTTGTATGTGTTACAACTAATATAATATTGATAAAAAACCAATCATTTATGATAAAGACCACTAATTTGTTCAATTAAATGTGATAAAGTTGACAACATTTCTTTAAAAGAAATCCACAATTTCAATCACATACACAAAACCAGAAGCACCATACCATTTTATCATGTATACATTTGGATACAAGATGTATACATTGAACTAATATGTTGAATCAAAGTAAATATGTTAATCCTAATAGCATAAACACATGATAAATGAAGATAAATCATACAAGTATACACATATTACAATATTTGTTATTTACCCAAATTCACATTCAAATAAATCCAATCCATAGTCCTAATTGTGTATACATGTATACTCAATTCGTGATCTGGCTATAATCAAGGACCATGACTACAGTAGAACATTAAAAAAAAAAAATCTCCATCAGCACAATATGGTACATCCCAAGTTTTTTCTAACACAATTCCATGAGCATATTTAATACATTCACATTTGTATACATATGAATGTCAGTGTATACATGATGTATACATTGAAATGTGTTTAAAAAACTGTTCAACATACCGTATTCGTGATTAATGTCATTAGAATGCCAATATGTACTCATTCATTATGCCAAAATGAAAATATTATATGTTTGGCATTTATCATATACACTTCATCGTTGTCTACTTTTTTAACAAGCTCAAATTGTAGAACATGTAAAATGTTATAGTGTATACTTACGATCCATATTTTTGTTGCGGGCTTTTTAAATCATTAAAAATTGGCAAAATCTCCCTTTTTCCATCAACCTCCTCTGTATCATGACAATTGTAGAACTCCTCCACATAAATTTTCTGTAAAGTTAAAAATGACAAAAAAATTATCATGCATCAATAATATTAATCTTTTTAATAAAAAACAGGGAAATGTATACATATAAAGTCTATATTTCTTACTACAGTCCCACAATTCTCGAAGTATGAATCCCTTGTTTCCTTCGTCCTTGGCAATAGAGAATTGTAATGATACCATTCTCCGTTTATTCTATCAAATAGCAGAAGAGTCCAGTGGAAGTTATTGTGGTTTAGAGGGAAAAACAATAAGTTGTAACCCTTGGATGCCCTTTCCAAATGTCTATTTAAAGCATGTTCTTCATTATCCTTATGCTTCAAATCAAACATGTCCTATTCACAAATTTATTGGGTTAGATTAATAAGAATTTATATAAATAAATAACACAGTTTTATTTATTTCTTTTAACAAAAATATAGCAATGTAAAGTATGCATTACCAAGGAGAAGCATGACAAATAATATGACTTATTCATCAGGTTCCCTTGTTGATTTTCCTTTTTAGTTTGTTTGTCAAACAATAATATTCCGTATGCATCAATTACCTTCAACAAGACAATAATGGATCAGTTATTATGGAAAGGATACATATATGGATTAGTTCTCTAATTAAATGTTCAAATTAATTAAAATTTAATAAAATTTTACAACTTACAAAGTTTGACACTTCGCTTTCTCGCAATAAGAAATTGATATCCTCTAGAGAAATGATCATATCATTAGAACTTGATTTCCATACCGTAGCCTTTTTTAATGCAATTGACAATCACAATATCAAAGATCCTAATAATCTCAAACAAATCTAAATTGTCAAACTTTGATTATTGACAATATATAAATAAGAATGCATTTGATAATCACAATTTTAATGTTTCCAAATAAACTCTAACCAATCTAAATTGTCAATATTTGAATAACATATAACTTACAATAACCCGCCTTCTTTATGTATATCTTTTAGCTTGTCACGTACTTGTTGAGTTAACAACCTTGCAATTGCGGTTTTAAGCGAGAAAGGAACCGTTTTTAATTTTTTATTTTTGTCAGTACCATCATCTTCTGTTATATCAATGACTATTGGCTCGGGAAGTTGTTCTTCAACTGATGGCTTTATCCCTTCTTGATCAACTAGCTTCCTCTTTTTTTTTTTTCCTTTATTCTTTTCAAATGTGAAATCTTTCATCTCCACATTTTTCCTTTCTTTAACCTTTATTCTTTTCACAAGGGACGAAGGCGTCACTGCCTTTGATCCCTTCATCTTTTCCTCTTTACCTTTCATCTTCTGTTTTTTATCCACTGTTTCTATGTCTTTATCCATTTCTTCAATTGCAGCTGGTATTTCTGTATCCAAAAACAGATTTTATATTAGTTCACATAAAATTTGATCGAAATATTAAGAAAAATGTATGCTTGTTAAATGTATACATATTTGAATATATAAAACCATATACACTAACCCAACAGATTGCTAATTTAAAACCCAATGAAATATGCATCAACTTTAATGTATACATAATTCGATAAATGGCATAAAACCAAACTTTAATAGAACCCAATCTTCCTTTTATTATGTTCAAAGTTTAATAAAAAAAAATCTCTACATTAGCATATATAAGCTGGGAAATAGATATAATGAACAGCAAATTAAACGATATATCATACACTACCTTGCTGTTTGTCCAGCACTTTCTTCAACTCATTAATGGTATTTATTTGATCATCTATCATCTTATCCCTCACTATCAATAAAGCCTTAAAATCATCTATTGTTTCCATATGTTCCTTTCTCATCAACATGATTTTAAGCTCCAAATCCTCAATTTTTTTATCTCTGCTGTCACACGCATGCTGTGTGACATTATGAACTTCTAGCACCAATATTTTTGCATCATTTTTTCTCAACTCTTTTGTTAGAGATCTTATTGTGGTTCTTTGACCTTCATTCTCCCTCCTCAAGCCCTCAATTTCTTCCTCCAATCCTTTCATTTTTCTCTTCAATTCATCAGATCCACTGTTTGAGGATCCTGTCTCTTTGTTCTCTACATTCACAGTCCCCTTGTATGGAACTAATGCCGAATATGTGTCTACGTCCACCTCAAAATCACTATCTTTCTCCTCCTTAATTTCTTGTATTCTATTTCCTTCTTCTTCTTCAACCTGTTATAGATTCAATCATGAGTAAGATTAAAAAAAAGTAATAAAGGTATACATATATAAAATATTACCTAACACAACAAAGTAATTATTTCACACTATATTTATAAAAGATTAATGCACATTTTATACCTTTAGCAAAACACGATTCCTAACTTCCATGTCAACCATAGATGCGTGGACCAATCGTAGATCCCATTTCACAATCAATGTCTCTGTTTGATTAGATCCAGATCTTGGTTCTATGATACTCATTTGCTCACAAGCCCAATACTGTTAAGAAAAAATTAAAATGTAAGGCATATGCAATTTGTAAGTATTTTAAACTAACATTTTTAATTTAGATCTCTAAACTACTTATGGAATAAATTTTAATTAGTTAATCACAATTTACACTCACCAGAATCGCTATCACACAGCCTATTACTTTCTCCGGCGTGTTTTTGTTCTCAGCAATCGAATCCATAAGAAATCCATGGATCCTTGAACTCCATGCATAATCCTTTATTTGACTAAGATCCTCCACATAATTCAGCATATCCCAACCTATGTTAGGTGCTGTATTTGTGAAGAACAAAGAAATCAGTGTGTGAAGCACCATAAGCCGTGCAAAATCCTCCCTGTCAGATTTTTTTTTCCCTGCTGCTGCAGTCAAAGCCTCTGATCTGACATGTGATGCCACGATCCTTTCAACACCGGCTAACCGTCTTGCTACGAAAGGACTATTAGGCTTCCTGGATGCTGACTTTTGAATAGGATGCGTTCCACAATTAATTCCAAAAACAGCTTTGAAGTCTCTCTCCTCAAACTTCTTCTCTGTATTACCCAGCATGAATACTCCTTTATTATGATCATAGGTCTTTATAATTTTCAAAATGTCACTATCATGCTTAGTGCACATTTTACTTGTCAGCTGACCGTTTATAATAGCATTATACAGATTCCAGAACAGTGTTTTCTTCAACACCTTATGATGCTGAAGACTGAGTTTGGCATCATTAAGTAAAGTCACAGTGGCATGTAAACTAGATCGGTAGTTGGTAAATGATTTTGCTTTATCTGCATTGTGACATTAAATATATAAATCAATCAGTCAGAACAAATTTGTCACCTTCCCAATATATGTATACATAAGATATGATAATATGTATACATATTAACATAAATGAAAATAACAAGGTCTAATATTAAGATCACAACTTCTCTCGAATATAAAATCCAAAATAAACAATCCACAAGTTGAAGAGGAAAATTCCATGGACATATGTACAATATTGTATTTTCAAAAATGGCATAAGCACACTATGGTATTTTCCATAAGCACAATATGGTATATTCGAAATAATAAGTATTCATGTATACATATGTGCGAGATAAACCATGAGGTGTATACATAAATGTTTAAAATGTGAAACATGTCATTAGTTTGAACACATATTTGTGCTAAATCTAATATTGAGAATTATAAGCTACTTTGTTCACATAAATGTGCTAAAGATCAAAACTTTTCTCGTTGTATATTACACATTCAAAATCTACAATTTATGTAGATTAATATGGTTTTTTCATATGTATACATAATAATTATAAATGTCTCCATAAAAGCATAATATTCTCAAACATCAAGCCAGGTATTAATGAATTTTCATTGATGCATGCATAAACTACTTGTGTTTAAGCGAAGGATTGAATAGTCCATGTTCAACAAGTTCACATGCATAAACCACTTGAGTTTTTTCATATGTATACATAATATATGTCTACATATATACATATTAACATAAATGAAAATATCAAGGTCTAATATTAAGATCACAACTTCTCTTGAATATAAAATCCAAAATAAACAATCCACAAGTTGAATAGCAAAATTCCATGGACATATGTACAATATTGTATTTTCAAAGATGGCATAAGCACACTATGGTATTTTCCATAAGCACAATATGGTATATTCATCATAACATATGTATCCATATATACAACTTATAAGAAATGTATCATATCTTGTGAATATGAGATATATATACATATTATATATTAGACCTTGAGATACATATTATATATTAGACCATGCACATATGTATACAAATAACAAACAGAAGTATACATATCTGTATAAAATGTGAAAAATTTCACTACTTTGAACACATATTTGTGTTAAATCTAATGTGTAGAATAAATAGCTAATTTGTTCTCATAAATCTGTTAGAAATCTCTATTTTTATCAAACTAAATTTCACCAATAATATATGAACTCAATGTAATTTGAAAAATTGAAAATAAGTATACATTATCTCCACATGTGTGTTAATATGTGTTGACACATCAGATATGAGTCTTACCTATATTGTATACTTCTACCAGAAGTCTTACATACAATTATACTAAAATATTTTGTAAACCCCAAATTCGCATCCCAAAATGTGACAAAGATCACAAATTTTTGGTATAAAAATCCAAAAAAATACGCCTGTATAACCCCAAAATCATAGGGATAAAACGTCATGTTTCCTATACATAACACAACTTTGTAAAACTAATGTCAAAGTTTAAAACTTTTCATAATTTCAGTTCTTTAATAAACAAAAAAACCCATATTGTATATATATATAAACCTTCATCCGTACAAATTTTTATCAAAAAACCCATTTATCGTACCACACAAAAACAGAGGAATGTATGTATCCCAATAAAATAACGCAAAATAACCAACGACAATGGGTCAAACCATTAGGTTTGTATACATCTTGTAAAACGCATCGGTCAATATGTTGTATACATGTATATATCATCATCCGTACAAATATTCCTCAAAAATATTTGCTTTTCCAACCACAAAATAAGAGGAACAACAGAGGAATGCATGAATCCTAAATCAAAATCGATACATAACCAAAAGCATTGTGAAAAAACCCTAATACAAACCATCTTTTCCCTTCTGCTTGTTCTTCGCCTTCAAAACCAGTTTAGAAGGTTTAGAAACTGACGCTAGCTTTTTTTTCGTCATTCCGAAGCTCATACAATGGCGGTCGAAGGCACGATGAGGGTTTCTGGAAGCTCACGCCGACTTGTCTCTGTTTTGTGCGAAATATTCTCTCCAGTATACAAGCTTCGTGTGGCGAAAGTGGTATATCAGACGGATTGTAGATACCTATATTCGCGGCTTCCAAATAGGAAACTGAAATCGTGCGCCTTTTTTTCGAATTTTAATTCTCACTTTAATAGGGGCTTTTTTGTCCACTAATACGAAATATAGCCGGTTAAAATTTGCTTCTATACATGAGGGGTCTATTGGTAAAGACCTTCTATAGGAAGGTCTTTTTAGTATAAAACCCTAATAATTAAGTCGGTTAGGCTACATATATATATATATATATATATATATATATATATATATATATATAGAACTAATAATAATAAAAAAAACCTCTAAGAATGAATATCTACGTACCGGTACTCTTTAATTAATGAAAAATACTATAGGACCGAACACTTTAACTCGAAATTAAAAACCACCCTGATGTGTCCTACTTTAAGTGGTGAAGTCTCTTCTCTCAAACTACTTCCTTCTTTTTCACACTCCACTCAAACCACGACACATCAGGGTGATTTTTAGTTTCGGGTTAAAGTGTCGGGTGATATAGAATTGTTATTAATTATTAGGCGGTTGGATGATTTTTTTTCCTATATAGATGTTGAAGAATTTTCCTTGATTTTGAGCCAATTTGAATATGAGTCTAACCCTTTTGGTAGTTGGATCGATGGTTGTATTAAAGGAATTGATCGATTTCCTGCATGTTTAACATGATTGATTTAATTTTTGGAAAATACTACTTCAAGTACCTATCTCATAAGGGCTAATGGTTTTTATGAATTTGAAAAAATAAAAATATTACATTTATTGATATGAACCACTCAACCACACTGTTGAATGAGAGAAAAATATAACTCTGTATTGAATAGTATTAACATAATCAATGTACAAAGAGAGCCTTATATAGGCTAGACCCTATACAGTATATGGAAACTAAACAGTAAATAGAAACTACGGTAAATAGAAACTACTATATACATTAACATCCCCCCTCAAACTCAAGGTGGTGGAAGAGAAACCAGCTTGAGTCTGTCAATCAGATCCTGAAATCGTCCCAAAGGATGAGCCTTAGTAAAAATATCCGCAACTTGATCAGCAGACGAAACAGGAAGAAGATGCACAGTTCCTTGACCAATATGATGACAAACAAAGTGACAATCAATTTCAATATGTTTAGTACGATCATGAAAGACATCATTGTGCGCAATCTGAATAGCACTTCGATTTTCACAGTACAAAGTAGTGGCAGAGGAATGAGAAACACCCATGGCTTCAAGTAACCAACGAAGCCAGATAAGTTCTTGAGTAGTGTCAGCAAGAGCACGATATTCAGCTTCAGTACTAGACCGAGCAATGACAGATTGCTTCTTACTGCGCCAGGAGATAAGAGAATCGCCTAGAAAGAAACAGAATCCAGTGGTAGAACGACGATCAGTAGGATCCCCAGCCCAGTCAGCATCTGAGTAAACACGTAATTCCAGAGAAGAGGTAGCAGAGAAATGAAGACCATGAAACAATGTACCCTTGACATATCGAAGGATACGAAGAACAACAGCAAAATGAGTGGTGCGTGGAGCAGACATAAACTGACTAACAAGATGAACAGCATATGCAAGATCTGGTCGTGTGACAGTAAGATAAATAAGGCTGCCAACAAGTTGACGATAAAGTGTAGCATCAGGCAGCAGATTGCCATCAAAAGGAGTAAGTCGAGCATTTGTCTCAAGAGGAGTAGCAACAGTTTTGGCATCAGTGAGGCCAGCTCGAGTGATAAGATCGGATGCATACTTGGCTTGAGAAAGATAGTACCCATGTGAACCAGAATTGATCTCAAGACCAAGAAAATAACTGAGGGTGCCAAGATCCTTCATCTCAAAGTGTTGATGGAGAAAGGATTTGAGATCTGAAATGCCACCAAGGTCATCGCCAGTAATAATCATGTCATCAACATAGAGAAGGAGAAGAGTAAGATCGCGATCCGTCTTACGAAGAAATAAAGCTGAATCATATAGACAGGAGGTGAAGCCAAAATCACCAATAACAGCACTAAACTTGGCGAACCATGCTCGAGGAGCCTGTTTCAACCCATAGATAGCACGACGAAGTTTACAGACCTTGTGTGGAGGATGATCATATCCAGGTGGAGGGCGCATGTAAACTTCTTCAGTAAGATCGCCATGAAGGAAAGCATTCTTAACATCCATTTGGAACAGTTGCCAATGTTGAGCAGCAGCAATAGCAATCAAGCTGTGGACTGAGGTAATGCGAGCCACAGGAGCAAAGGTCTCCTCATAGTCAATGCCATGCTCCTGAGTAAAGCCTCTAGCCACTAGACGAGCTTTGTAGCGCTCTATGGAACAATCGGAATGGGTCTTGATTTTGTACACCCATTTACAACCCACTACAGATTTGCCCAAGGGAAGATCAACCAGATCCCAAGTATGAGTGTTGTGAAAAGCCTGCAATTCATCAGACATTGCTGCTTGCCACAGGGGATTAGAACAAGCTTCATGATATGTTTGAGGTTCATGATGAGAGAGGATAGTAGAAAAACAATGAAAATCACGAAGATGAGTGGGTGGTTCCCTTACCCGGGTAGAGCGACGAAGTGGAGGATCACTGTCAGGATCAAAGGGAGTGGCTGAGTCAGGAACAGGATCCGCAGGTAATGTAGGCTCCTCAGGAGAAGTCGTAAGTTGATCAGACCCTGTTGGAGAATCATCAGGAAATAAAGAAATAGATGAATTAGTGAAGAATGGTTCTGGATGAGCAGAAAAAGGTAAGTGAAATTGGGAAAGGGATGAGAACATTTTATGTTCCCAAAAAACGACATGACGAGAAATACGAAGACGTTTGGATAAAGGATCCCAACAATGATAGCCTTTATGTTCTATCCCATAACCCAGAAAACAACAAAGACGAGCTCGTGGTTCTAACTTGGTTCGTTCATGAGGCTGAAGAAGAACAAAACAAGCACAACCAAAAACTCGAAGAGTCTGATAGTCAGGAAGACGACCATAGAGACGCTCATATAGAGATTGGTTCCCAGTGGTGGGGGAAGGTATACGATTGATGGAGTAAGCGGCAGTAAGAGCAGCTTCTCCCCAAAGATGCTCTGGACAGGATGAAGAGATAAGAAGAGCTCGTGTAGTATCCAAAAGGTGACGATGTTTGCGTTCAGCACGCCCATTTTGTTGGGAAGTGCCGGGACAAGATTGGTGGGGAAGAGTGCCATTGGCACGAAGAAAGGAAAGAAACTCTGATTCTCGATATTCCATGGCATTATCGGCACGAAAAACTTTGATATCACAAGAGAATTGAGTTTTGACCATTCGTGCAAAATCATAATACACCTGTTTGAGTTCAGAACGAGTATGCAGAAGATAAAGCCAAGTATAACGAGAATAATCATCAATAAAAATCACAAAATATCGTGATCCA
Source organism: Hamamelis virginiana (assembly GCA_017140935.1). Classification (NCBI taxonomy): domain Eukaryota; kingdom Viridiplantae; phylum Streptophyta; class Magnoliopsida; order Saxifragales; family Hamamelidaceae; genus Hamamelis; species Hamamelis virginiana. The sequence goes on from JAESVK010000821.1 coordinate 36,131, forward strand.
CCCATGGTGGAAGTGGGAGAAGGACCACAGATATCAGAGTGAACTAGATAGAAAGGTGCAGAAGAAATAGAGTCACTATTATTAAAAGGCAAAGCCGGCTGTTTAGCAAGTTGACAAGATAAACAATCTAAATGTTCATTACTAACTGATCCCAAACAACCAGTAGAAATTAAAGACTTTAAACGACTAATAGAAACATGTCCAAGACGAGAATGCCATAAATGTAAAAAAGAAATAGAGTGAGCAGGAGCAGCAATCGGCGGTGAGGATGAAGTGGTATGGAGATTGATGAGCTCAAACAGACGACCAACTTTACGGCCTATCCCAAGAGTCTGTCCATTCCGTGGATCCTGTACAACACAACCAGAACGAGAAAAAATAACAGTGAGACCCAAATCACAGAGTTGACCCACAGAAAGAAGATTCAAGGTTAGTTTAGGAATGAGATATGTATCAGACAAAGATAGTCTTGAATCAGAAATATGTCCTATATGGCTGACATGCATATGAGACCCATCGGCAGTATGAATGGCAGGAGTATGAGAGGTAGATTGTTTAGTAGAGAAAATAGTAGGATCAGAGGTCATATGATTACTATAGGCAGAATCAAAGAACCAAGAAGAATTACCTGAGGGTGTAGCAGATAGGGCAGTAGAGAGGGAAGTACCAGAATGGGAGACAACCTGTTGGAGCAGAGATGCTAGATCAGCAACAGTGATAGGGGCTGTAGGATCCCGAGCAGAAGATTCCTCTGTGGCGGAAGCAACTGTAGAGTGTGAGGCTTGTCCTGAATGTCGGAATTGGTTGTCTCTGGAGCGGTTGAATTGTGGTTGGCTGTTGGGAGTGGGATTGCGAGGACAGTCCCACTGATAGTGACCAGGCCCCTTCTTGCGACAAAACTTACAAATGCGAACCGGACAATTAGAAGAGCATGGGTAGTCTCATGGCAATATCGACAGGATTTCTGGCTCGACCTTGAGTCCCGTCTGGGATGATGAGTAGCAAAGGCTGTGTCAGCAGAGGGAGATTTACCATCAGAGTCCCCCCTGGGTTGGTGGGTAATGAGTACTGAGTCAGAGTAGGGAGACTGGGAAAGACCACGGCGAGTCTCGTCAGAGATAAGTTTGGAAATAGCAATGTCCAAACTAGGTAATGGTTCCTGATTAAGTAACTGAGCACGAACAGGTTCAAACTCATCTCAAAGGGCCATGAGAAAATGAATCAAGCGGTCTTCCTCCCGAATAGAGGCATAGAGGTCCGCATCTTTCGAAGTGGACCAGGAATGAGGGATATTGTCTAGCTGATTCCAAATGCCATACATCTGAGAGGCAAAATTATCAATAGACTGACCTGGAGCTTGATGCAAGCGATGGAGACTGGTCAAGAGCTGATAGCGGTGAGAGAGATCAGAAGTAAAATAGCGGTGTCGCAGAAAATCCCAAATCTCTTTAGCAGTTGTGAAACCATGACATGATCTGACTATTTTTACCGACCCAAGCTTCAAGGCGCTCAGAGAATTTAGACTCAGTCTTCTTTTCATCTTGCACAGGTCGAACCGAGTCTCCAGAAACATATTTCCAAAGCAGACGCCCTTTAAGGTAGAGTGATATAGCATGAGCCCAAATAAAGTAATTACGGCCATTGAGAGTCGTTGGAATGGGTTTAGAAACATCTGAGTCGCCCATGGTGCTTGAAAGTATCAAAAAGAGATTGAATTTGACAAAACGGACCTCAAAAATGGATTCAGGACGTCGAAAAATGCTGGGAAAGCTATTGGGGACCAAACTGTAATTTTCCAGGAAAATTTGGGGCAGAACGGTAATTTCCTAGAAAATTTGGGGCAAAAAGGTAATTTGGCAGTAAGATGAGGACTAAACTGTAATTGTGGAATTAAGTCAAAGGTTAACGGTTGACCGGGTCGGGTCAACGGGTCAAAATTCGGGTCAGTGGGTCGGGTCATCGGGTCAAAAATTAGGGTCGGGTCGGGTGACGTGGCAGTTGCTGACGTGGTAGATCCACGTGGCGGCTGACGGGGCAAATAGGGCTGACATGGCAGTGCAGTTGCTAGGGCTGAGGTGGCAGTGCAATGGCTAGGGCTGACGTCAGCTGACGTCAGCGGCGCGGGATTAGGCTATGAGGCGTGTGACAGCGCGTGACGGCGCTGTTGCAAGTGGATCTGACGCGCGCCAATGTGGGTGGCGCGTGACGGCGGCTTTTGGGCTGTTTTCTGTGGGGTTTTGTAGATCGGGAAATTTAGAGTGTTTTGAGTGGTTGTTTGATGGGTTTCGATGGCTGGAAGATGGAGTTTTATTGGTGGACAGGTTTGACAGTAAGATGTGGGCCGGATTTTAGAGGCTGTGACGGTGGTGGATGACCGAGTGCAATGGTGCAGCAGAGGGGGTAGGCTGGGTACGGCGGTGGGGCAGTGGTAGTAGGCTGGGTTGCTAGGTTTAGCGGTGGGACAGTGGTGGCTCTGATACCATGTTGAATGAGAGAAAAATATAACTCTGTATTGAATAGTATTAACATAATCAATGTACAAAGAGAGCCTTATATAGGCTAGACCCTATACAGTATATGGAAACTAAACAGTAAATAGAAACTACTATATACATTAACACACACATCAAATGGGTGCACATGCCAACTAAGGTGGATGGAAAAAAATGAATGAAATAGCATTGCTCTTAATTTTTTTTTTTTTTCCTATCTTGACCCATTGATGAGTATCTAGGAATCCGTGAATCCCAATTTTTGGAGACTATATATTCGATCTGGAATCAATTAGTAATTCGCAAGTAAGGATATTTTTCAATGTTTTGCACTTTATTTTCAGGCTTTGAAACTTGTTTGGCCAGTCCACCCATCCTGTTATGAGGCTAAAAGGATAGCTATTTAGCTTTTCAAGAAATTTTCCTTGAATTTTTTCCAATACGTTTTCTATCAACTGCATATGAAGTGATGTAAGGGCACACCTAAGTTTTAATCCAAAGAATGGGAAAGAGGTATACCCGTCAGGCAGTGGATAATTGGATATATATATATATATATATATATATATATATATATATATATATATAGCAGCAGAGATAGGGGTGTACATCGGCCGGTTTGGTCGGTCTATACCCTCATTATATGAACCAAATCAATCACCTCGGTTTGAGGAAAATGAAAACCATTAGGGACCATGGCACTCTGTTACGTGACTTTCATCATGGCCTCATTCACGCACGCATTACTGT